>JAQQZX010181021.1:0-19859 GCA_030068355.1 Notoglanidium maculatum
TCACCACAGGCTTGCTCATTAGGGATATATATAGATAAATGTATAGATTCATAAGTTTATATTCAGAATTTATTTACTTCTGTGAAGCTGCTTTGTTACAATGTCTGTAACACAAATAAAATACATGATATATTTTATCATAATACTAATAATAATTTATCATGGAACAATAATCCACTGTCCTAGTTGGGTTAAGAGGATGCCCTGCCCTTTCTGGTAGATACTGGTGCAACCTATTCATGCCTAAACAAGCTTGAACCCACAGTAGAGCTTTCTTCTAAATTTGTATGGATGACTGGTTTCACAAGACTAACTCAAAGAGATATTCTGTGCAAAATAAAAACAAAAAAATTAATGCAAAGCATCAGGCCTTACAGTATTCTTCAATATTCAGGCCAATATGGCGATGTACTTTTTATCCCCAGACCTGAATCATATTGGACATGTATACTGGTTTGATTATTTGATGGCATAGAGTGGGGGAAAATATGGATGAAATGGGGAAAATTTGCATACCTGAAAGGGTATCTGGAGAATCTGATATTAACTGCAAGACCCCTGCATTGCACTATGAGTTTTGACTCAAGAGACTGTGACTCAGCAGTTAACAATGGCATGAATACTGGTAGAGTAAGCTAACACTAATGGAAGTGGGAGATATCTATCTGGGACTAGAAGGCATAGCCTCTGAAGTTCACTTAACAGCAGAGGTGTTACAACATTACAGACGTGTTACAACAACATGCCATAGACCACCTGCCCACATATATCTCTGATGAGAAAAATGGAGGTCCAGACTCATTTGCTTGGAATCATGATGCAAATGGCATAAACCATGTGGAATGTATAAAAGTCAAAGGATTGGGAAATCTCCATCAGAGCTTAGAGGGAAAATATCTTAACCTGAAGACCAAAGCTATTCTCCCCACACACCCTTTATATCCTTACTGGATATCACCATGCCTATTTGGAAAGTTCTATTCCCTATGTTCAGTACATGTAACTCTCCTACACATCCTGTGAAAACACCAGGAACAGGGAAGTGGAAAATGGTACAAAATCTGAGGGCATCAATAAGATTGTTATTGTCAAATATCTAGTTGTGCTTTACCCACACATGATCCGGTCCTACATCCAATCTGACACAAAACAGCTGACACAAAATAGAGTTGTTGATCCATGTTCTATCATGTATGCATTCTTCAGCATCCCACTACATCCTGAGAGTAGATATCTGTTTACATTCACATTCCTAGGCTAGCAGTATACATACACAAAACTGTCACAGGGAAACTGCTAAGTCCAAGCATCTTCAATAGGGTAGTAAAGGAAGATCTCTAATTGCTGGACGTGGATCGCACTGTCCTACAGCATGAAGATGATTTACTTGATTGCAACCCTAATCAGCAAGAGTGTCAAGAGGACTCACTGAAACTACTAATACCTTTCCCTGAGAAGGGTCATAAAGTGGCAAAGCCTAGTTACACTATGTTAAGACATAGGTAAATACTTTGGGAGACTACTTTCGGGAACCAGTAGGAAGCTGGCACCCGACAGGATTGAAGCCAAACTACAAATGACTAAATCTGTTACAAAGAAACATCTACTCTCCTGGAGATGACTGGTTTCTGTCCATTACTGGACATGATTAAAGAGTCAAAGGGAACTGACCTGGACTACCACGGTAGACATTGTTTGGCACTCTAAAACAAGCACATCATCAGCACCAGCACTATCCAACCCAGACTACACCGAACACTTCCTTTTGTATGTGGATGAAAAGAATGCTTATGTAAATACTGTTCTAAGCCAAAGGGACCCTAATACCCACACCATTACATACTTTAGTTGTCAACTTGATCCAGTCAAAAGAGAAAGATCTTCAGTAGCTGCAGCATTTGCCTATAAGAAGGCATTACCTGTTACAGTGGGTCCTCCAACTATCCATGGGTTGCATGCTCTGCTCACTAGTTAATCATTTGCGGGTACAAATGCCAGGAAGACAGGCTATGAGTTACCATTGAACACACCTGAGTTGATGATAGAAAGCTGCAATTCTGTTAATCCTGTGAAATGTATGAGGAAATCCTCTGAAGGTACGCCTCATGACTGCATTGAGACAATAGAAATCTTTTTTTAAATTGCAACCTGATTTATCCTAGAAACCACTCTGGCAAAATTACAAAGTGTTCTTTGTGGACAGCTCTTCATTTCTGGATGGCAACTAGAGACATACAAGATATGCAGTGGTCACTCTGGACAGACATGCCAATGGTTTTGAAGTGGTCATATCTGTGCAACTTCCTCAACCATCCTCAGCACAGGTTACAGAAATAGCAGCAGTTACAGCTGCCTGCAGACTGGTGAAGAGAAAACTTGTACCATCTACACTTTTTCAGCATATGGCTGTATGTCACACATGGGGTTTCTACACAGTTGAAGACAAGCCCAAAGCGCACCTGAACATAATCCACGAACTGTTGTCAGCCATTCAAGAACCCTCTCAGTTAGCAACTGTGAAATGTACAGCACATAGGAGTGGAGCTGATTTTACCACAAGAGGCAATGTTGCTGCAGACCAAGCTGCAAAGGCTGCTGCTAGATACAAGTTTGTACATGAAAAGCTTACAAGAACTGAAAATCAGACTCCACCAAGCTATACTGGCCTGTCAATACAAGGTGTAATTGACCTGTCAGCCAGCCCAGAAGAAAGGTCAATGTGCCTGTTTCACATTGTAGTGACAGGGAAAGTGTTAGCACCAGTGAAGCTGTTGTCTTTACTTTGCAGAGTGACTCACAGTGTCACCTGCTCTGCAAGGGGAGAAAATGATCAGGTATATTGAACAGCATTGGTTTTGGACTTATTTGCAATCCACATTTGACAATTTCATTGCTAATTGTGATGTCTGCAGAAAACACAATGTGCATAAGACATTTAGTCTGCAAATACGACAGGTTTCTAGCCCATTACGCTCATTTGAGCACATCTACACGGACTTCATTGACATGACAGAAAGGAGTGAAGGGAAAGGTACTGTCTAGTAGTGGTAGACAAGTTCTCTAGATGGGTAGATGCTTTTCCATTCAACCACAATGACCTACGAACAGTTGCTAAATGTTAAGTGAGGGAAGTGATTCCATGTTGACAAGTGATTCCAAAATTTGGCATCAATAAAATGAAAAGCTTGGAAAATTGTAGCCATTTCATAAACAGAGTAATTAGCTGCTTAACAGAACAATTGTTCATTAAACACAAGCTCTCTTGTGTGCATCATCCACAATCTATGGGACTAATGGAAAGAGCAAATGGAACAATCAAATACAATGGGCAAAAACATGTAAGAACACTAGGTTGAATTCGGTAACTGCTTTGCCCCTTGTCCTGAAGAGCATGAGATGCTCAAAGAACCATTTGACACCTCATGAAATGCATGCAGGAAGACCAATGATGATTCCTTATTCATGGCCTGAATATCTAAGCCTACAGATAGAACAACTATAAAATGATTTGCCAAACTACTTGAAAGCACTAACTTCTATACATCAGTTCCTGAATCACCAGGTAAAGGAAGCCAACTGACCTCACAAAAAAAGTGAAACCTGAGAACCTGCCTAAGCCAGATGACTGGGTCTAGGTACAGGTGCATAAAAGAAAGTGGACTGAACCAAGGGTTCAAGGACCATACAAAGTAATCCTGGCAATGGCAGTTAAAGAAGATGGACTGAACCCATGAATGCATCTCAGCCACTGCAGCCCAGCTGAGGCACCTGTTAGGTCTCTGGCTGAGGTGATAGATCACCTGAAGACACACAGGACAGAGTGATAGAGAAAGGATGATAGAGTTAAGTACAAGTAATCTTTCCACTAACCTCCAACGAGCCTCTCTATATGGTGTAAAATCACAAGGGGCAGAATAAGACAAATAAAAAATGTAGATTGCATTTATTAAGAGATTATTTGGCAATAAGTGACTGGTTTACATTTTGTTGAATTCAGTTCAATTCAATTTTATTTGTGTAGCGCAGACACAAATATTTGTGGTATCATTGTCTAGGCACCCCTTTTTCCAGGACGATCCATCATAGTAGTTCTGGCTATGCTAGTCAAGATTCAAGTTGAGGCATTAAAACAGGAGCTGTAACAGCTTGTTGATATTGTGCACCCTGATCTGAGACTGGTTGTTGACCAGTTGTTCTGTGTTCTGCATTATTTTTGAATGTGTCCAAATTTCTTACATCCCAGCAATGGGGGCCTCTTGACTGGCTTCTCCTATTAAAGTTATTGTAGCTCCTCCCTTGGCCTCTTTCACCAAAACCTTGACCTCTGCCTCTACCCCATTTCTATCCCCATGGATGTTGTGCTTGTACAATAGGCTTGGACCAGTGCATGAGCAGGGAAGTCAGCACCAGGGCTGGTATTAGGGGTTCTGATATCAAAGGCATTCATGGGTTATTGAAGTGTGTGAGTCCTCTGGTGTTGAGATATGTGGTACAATGACAGCTTGCATGTTGGCTGATTTCTTAATTTCCTTATTGTTCATTTTGGCCAGTTGTTTCTTATCAGTGAGGTTCACAGTTCAGAACCCTTATCCTTCTCTTCCAGTCTTTTTTTGATATGATGGATAATGTATTCTTTCATTTCAGGCCACGGTTTCTTGGTCAAGCTCACAACTTGGTTCAACTCCTCCTGCATCTTTTGAGGTAGAGTTTTTATGAGAGACATTAAGAACAATGCTCTTTTTGTGTTGCCATGGTCCAATGGCTCACCAATCTCTTGTTTCCATTTGGTTTGAAAGTCAATGATAAATTTTACAATGTTTCCATCTACTGCCAGCTTGCAGTGTTCTAGTCCTGATGGGTCTCTTTCAGTGGGTTATTGCTTCCTTATTGTGTTCCACACTGCATTCCTGTGCATATTAAAAGGTTTCTCATCATGTTCAGTACTAATAACAATGGGCAGGCTGGCTTCTTTGAAAACCTTTTTTGCCACATCTTTTCCTGCTAAATGCATCATCATGGCTTTGATGTCTCCCATTTCCAGGAAGAGTCCTCCTGTTTGTGCTTCAAACTTGTTTATCCAGCCCTGTCCACCTGCTTCCATTTTGGGTAGGTTGTTTGCCATTCCTTTCATATCAGCAAAGCCCCATGGTATGTATCTGTGATTTGTTTTGACGTCCAATATGGGTAATTGTAAGGCTGGCTGCTTCACACCAAGATCTTTATATGGTCAATATTTACATTTACATTACCTGTCAACTCCATTTCACATTCCTCTAAATCTGTGCCTTTTCTCCTTGTGACCATAGAGTGAGTTCTTGTCCTACTGGCTTTCTTTTTCCATCTTTCTGGCTTTGGAGAAGGGTTTTCTTCAGTCCCATGTAAATCATGTTCAACAGCTGTACGAGTGCTCTTCTCCTTAAAGTAGACATGTCCAATTCCAACCCTTCAAACGGTTCTCCCATGTCGCATCTGCCAACCAGGGAGAGAAAGTCTATCCCATGATTCCTGCGAGGCACATGAAGCTAGCTGAATGCATCTTTCTCTGCTGCTGTATATGCAACACCAGAGGGCAGCATAGCTTACTCAAAGGACAGTGTTATCTGCCCCTTCTATATACTGTACTCATCCACTCACAGACATCCATGATTTATTAGTGTTGCTATGTGTGACTGGGGAGAGAGCATATGCCACCCCTCCCTGAGAGCACAAGCCAATTATGCTCTCTGAGCTCCTGGCCATGGGTGGCTATGACATCACCAGTAATCAAACTTGTGATCTCCCGATGATATGGTGAACTTTTCTGTTGCATCACTCAGGAGCAGTTCCACATCAAGATCTTCATCTTCTCCATCATCATTTGTAATTTCACCATCCTTATAATCTGTAGTTTAATCTTCTTCCTCAACTGGATCTTCTTTTTCATATCTGGAGGGACTGTTTTGAACAGTTCCAACTTTACCTTTAAACATCATATTTAATTTCATTACTAGTTCCTCTTCTTCTTTTATCAGAGGATAGATACCCTTAAAATGAGTTGTGGATGTGTGAGGCATTCCTGTAGTTGGTGCATGTGGCTCAAAGATTCCACCTCTTTTGCTCTATCCTCAGCTCTCCTTTTTATGTCATGAATTTGCTTACTTTTCTCAGCATTTCTTTGTTCTGCTGTCTCTCTCCCTTCTTTAGCTTTATTCTTCTAAAACTGTAAAACTCTTTGTTTCTTCATGGCATTTCCAGGTTTCTAGTGCTTTTTTTTTTTTTTTTTAGATCTTTTCCATGTCTTTGATGCATGTGTGGGTCAAATGTGCCATTTTCAGGCCATCTGGACAAACCTTTAGTTCTGGCTGACCACTTTATCCTCTGCTTAGTGGTATATTTAACTTCTGACACTATCACAAAATTCTTCCAACAGTGCCTTGCTTATTCCCTAAACCTAACCAAGCCCTGTCTACCTATCTCTTCTCTGGCCAAATTAATTTACCAAAAATGTCTTCCACTCTTTCTCCTATCTTGTTTCTGCTTCCTGTCTTCCTGTCTGAAAAACACTAGTCTGTTTTTCCAGGTAACAAGTCTTTTGGTGATCCAGACCTCACCTATAAGTGAGAAGGGAAAAGGCCTTGTCACTTAAACTAGAATTCCCACTATGTGTTGGGTCACCGTCTTTGTCCACTATACCACTATAGACTACCTTTGAAAGTGATATCCAGGCCAAAAGCGGTAATACTATTATAATAGTATTTCCATAACCAGACACAAAACACCAGCATCAACAGTACTAAAGTTACATTAAACCAAAGATTAAATTATTATTATTTTTTAAATCTATCCTTTATCAAGTCACTGCTAGTATGACCTAGCAATTAGTAAATGCCTTCCCCTTAAGCAGGCTATAATCTTATACCAACAATTTTATAATGAATCAATAATCAGGTTCACACTTTCTCACTCAACACACATGCATGTGTGCAGTTCTACAGCTTATAATATATACAGTATACCAAAATATCCACACAGCTCACATTCACAGACAGAAAACACCACTTAAATTTCATCCATCCAACAAACACTGCATTTATTTTAAGTGATTTAAATGACATATCAAAAGTAAAAATACTAAATTTTTGTTATCTACAAGCAACAATACTTGATTATACATAGTAACACACAATGCTAAGAAAACATCAACAGGCAAATGAGCAATGTACTGATTACACAAGTTTACTTAAGCCATTTTTTATAAAAGGATATGTAAAAATCAGATACCAAATAAACAAAGTATTATGCTACTTGAAATTAAAATATAGCAAAGCTCATATAGCAAGAATAGCAATGCATTAGTCTAATCCAAATAATAAAAGTCTAAGTGTAAAAGTCAGATAAATATGAACATACTCAAACTGATACTAACTTGTTGATAACAAATACTAAATTCCGATAGCCATTAAGCAATGCCTAAACCTGGTCACACTGATGCTAAAGTTCCAACAACAAAAAATTAAACATGTGCAATGCATTAAATTGTAGATATAAAATAAACTATGGATTAATATAATTAAAAATTTAGATATGAAAGTCTTATTCAAAATAATAGCTAATCATACAAGCATATATTGTAGTGTGCTAATATCACACAAAAAAGATTTTATTTATTTTTTTATTTTTAATTGGCCCACACACAAAAAGAAACATTTTTCTCTTTTTTTTATAGATTATCAGACCAAATGAAAAGATTTAACACAGTAAAACTGAAACATATGTATGAAAAAATACTTAATTAGCATATTAAATATATAAAATATGTAACTAATTAATCCTCAAAGTGAAGAGAGAAGATGAAATAAAAAAAGAGAAAGAGAAAAATAAATACATAAATAGTGCTCTCTGCTGGGCCTACTGTGACACCACACTCCAAAAAGCAAAAATAACAGAGTACACAGCGTCCCCTTCTGGGCCTTCTATAATATCACACTTCCAAAAAGGAAAAGGAACAGAGTGCACATCATAGTAATATCACTGATCAGGAAATTCAGAGCTCACTTGAACACACCCTCACACATACGCGACACACACACAGAAACACACACACACATAGGCAGATGCTTGAATTCTGTCCAATTCCTTATCTCAGTGCCCGCAAACACACACACATGCAAATATGCACACAGGGCCCGTCGTTCACTTCCAATACAATTCAATCAAATTCAAACAAACTACCATGCAGTAAGGCTAATTCATCACTCCTACTACTCACCCTCGCCTAAAGACAATGAACCTATATCAAGTCCTGCTGTTCATGTTTGTCATCTCGGTTCATTGCTTGCATCATCGCATTATAATAGAGTGTGTACCATGCAGACTACACAGGCAGGGAAATTACTGCTACTAATGTAGAATTTGACAAAACAGGCTCTGATTATCTTTTCTCTATAATGGCCAAAACAGCTCTCCCCCATCTGGCAGTCCAACAATGTCCCACTAATGCAAAATATCGCCCTTGTGTTTTGTCTATTGCCCAAGTTTCACTGTGAATGTTCTTTTGTTATGAACACAATGGATTGTGTTTTGTCTGGGGAAAATATATGCCCAAGAAACATGACAAAATGTGTGCTTCAAAGGGGTTTCCTTTAGAAGATGGCCTTGTCATATCATATCCAGACCAGTGGGGCAGAGTTGCATAACAGGTCTCTCTGCGCTTGTCCTGAATTTTCTCATAACTGCAGACAACTTGGAAGCGCTGACACGCTGTTGCCCAACTTATCATTCCTGTTCTGTATTTCAGGTTAGTAATGTGTAAAACACCTTAAAACAGGATAAAAACATGACAAAACATTCGCCAACAATTTTCTTAGAGATATTTGTGCTAATGACACGGTTCTTGCCGCTATATGAGTTCCAGGTTCATATCGGAAAGCTAAGCCTCACCGGGAACAGCTGGCTAACGAAAGCAACACCTGTATTGGCTAGGAGAGCTAGCTAGCTAGCTAGCTACCTAGACGCACATGTGTTCTCCTAAGCCCGAATGCCTTTGTCTGGCGTTGGATGAGCCATTGTTCATTTTTTTCTAGTTACCTCAGATGTTTTCTGTCACCAACCAAAACATTTGTAGAACTATTTGTGTTTTATGTGTTTATATATAAATGGTCAGTGTTTGACATGTAAATTAAATGTTGGACGTTATCAGTATGTAAAGTTGTTAATGTTAGTTCTAAGCATTCTTTGCAGTGTAATGTTGAACTAATGCTGATAAATTCACAATGTATAAGTTTTACTCAGACAGTTAATGTCAGATACCAATGACAGAAGTCCATAAATGTATCCTGAACAGCTACCTGGGGAATTATACCATGGGTTGTGTACTTCATAGCTCCAGATAGTGTAAAATAGCAATAGGAAGAATGTGTTTTATGCAACGTAAACTATGTGTTATGTATTTGTATTAACATGGAAACTAGATATCAATCTTATGTTAAGAGACATTGAATATACACTGAATGTAAATCTGACTCATGAGAGGGATGTCAAGCATTTGCTGAGAAGAATGTTTAATAAATAACTGCAGAGAACTTGGAAGCGCTGACACTGTTGCATGTCTCATAATTTTTCTCCTGTATTTCAGGAATATATATGTTATCTCAGTGTCGCTGTGTGGTACCCATAACAGATTCTTGGTGACCCGTATGGGGATGGCAACAGATGGGCAGGCTACAAGCACAGCCCGATTCAACTGATTGAATGGTTCATTTAGGAAGCCTCTTAAGTCTATGCAGTTGGATAAAGGTTGCGTAACACAACTTGGATGCTGGTGTCCTTCTTCTTCCCCACTGATCAAGAAGATATGTCTGGCTTCATCTGATTATCACCCTTAATGGATGGACTCTGCCTTCACTACAATAAACACCTGAGAGGGAGGAAGAGCTAGGATTGTACATGTGGAAATGTCCAAGAAGCAAGAGTGGAAGAGATTCCTGGACAAGGGGCTATGTGTGAGGAAGAGGGAAATACAGTCATGGCAGACTGTTAGAGAAAAGGCTTGGTGTTTACTATAAAGAAGAGGCTGTTTGCTCTTACAGCTGATGAACTTTTCCAGCTTGCCAACAGTGTAGGTACTGTGGCAGGGAAGGGATTCATCCATGCTTCAGGTTGGAGAAGAGGACAGTTGTTTTTAGTACATTCAAGCTTTCATGTGCAATGATGCGTTTCTAGAGTCTGAGGATTCAGGTATGGCACAGTTGTTAGAGCTAAATGATATGATTGATACTGTCATTAGGAGTCGACATGTCCCATCTAAAGCCAGTGTAGAGGGAAGTGTTGTGTTATATGATGCATCACCAAATCCAGTACTGCTATGTGATCATTGTAGCAGGTCAATCAAATGCAGATGTGGTTGGTATGGCTCATACACATGACACGAACGTGACACAAACATAACCCACAGGGCCGCAGTTAGCATAACTTACCTTTCACTAATAACTAATCTAAGCCCCTCTACCCCAACTACCAGTGTCCAACCCACATGTAACACTGACACAGATGTAGAAAGTATGCTTTCCAGGTATGCTGAGCTTAACAACAAAGTCCTACAGTACATTAACAACCCCACATCACCCACATTTACACCTCTACCAGCACAATCTACACCACTACCTAACAAAGCTCACAGTAGCAGTCTACCTGCACCAAATTCACATGGAAGATATGACGGAATGTTCCCTCTCCATGAACTTTCTATGCTCTGGCAAGAGTTCAAGATTCAAGGTGGACAAATTGGTGATCAAGGTTCAGACATGAGCTACAGCAATATATGTAGAGAAATTGATGACGGCTTTAAAGAATGGTTTAGTGAAGCTGAAATACTGAGTGGTGTGCTCAAAGTCATTAAATCTGGGAACTTCAAAGACATGTTAATACACAATGATTGTTTAACCATAGAAGGGCTTTTTGCAGTCCCATTTAGGTGGGTGAAGTAACAGAATTATTCCAAGAGGTCATGTGTACTAGACAAAATGACAATGAAACACCACAACAGTTTTTGTACCGTGTGATAGGGCTCACACAAAAGATCTTGTTTGCTAAGTATGCTGACACGGACGTGAAATAAAATGCAGACACAGTCCAAGATATTTTCCTCCACACAATATATCAGGGCTATGGTCATAAACATGATGACATATGCCAGGAGCTCAAACCACTGCTCTCAGACTGCAGTTTGACTGATGAGACAATCCTGAAGCAAATGATGAAGATAACAAATGCTGAAAACAAATGCTGAAAACAAATGACAAAGGTGTCTAGGTCCAGCTGTGCAGCAGAAACATGTGAATGTGCATAGTACGCAGCTTGAAGTGGTAGTAGCACAAGACCACAACATGAAGAAGGGTGGCTCAGATCACCTTGGTGATCTGTGTGCAGTGTAACCTAAACGGCTTGACAGTCAATGCCTTGTTGGACTCATGTGCACAATTGAGCATGGTTGACGGAGGCTGGAAGGAGCAGTGTTTACCAGACACCCCAGTCAGGCTTCTAAGTGAAATCTTTGGTGATAAGGAAGAGTTTGAGGTCCATGCAGTAAATGAGATATTCTCTCTTTTGATTGCTGGGTCCTACTAGTTCACCCTTGTGGCAGCCCCCTGTAGACCTCAGCCACCTAAATGATGGAGAACAGCAGAAAGTCAAGATGATGTTGTGGGAAGAATCAGCTGCTTTTGCACACGATAGTCATGATATTGGATGCATACCTAGTTTACAGATGTCAATCACTCTCAAGGACGAGATCCCAGTGCAGAGAGCATACTCCTCTGTCCCTAAACCATTGTTTAAAGAGATGAAGGTGTACATACAGCACTTATTAATGAAAGGCTGGATTGTTAAATCGAAGTCTCCTTATGCTGCCCCCCTGTGGTTTGCATCCAAAAAAAGGATGGTACCCTCTGATTATGCATCAATTATCGGCTGTTAAATCATTAGACCATCCCTGATCAACATCCACTACCTAGGATACAAGACCTGACTGACATGCTTTGAGGTAACTCCTGTTTTAGTATCCTTGACCAGAGCAAAGCCTATCACCAATGCTTTAATGCTGAAGACTCTTGGCACTTCACTGCCTTCATTACTCCCTGTTGGCTGTATGAATGGGTCTGTATCCTGTTTGACCTTTCCAATGC
The DNA here is from genome assembly GCA_030068355.1 of Notoglanidium maculatum. Taxonomy (NCBI): domain Eukaryota; kingdom Metazoa; phylum Chordata; class Actinopteri; order Siluriformes; family Auchenoglanididae; genus Notoglanidium; species Notoglanidium maculatum. The sequence goes on from JAQQZX010181021.1 coordinate 12,162, forward strand.
TCACGCTGCTTTCCAGCGGAGTATGGAGGAGATGCTAATTGGCTAATTGCTATTGGCTAGGAGAGCTAGCTAGGTGCACACGTGTTCTCCCCAAGTTGGATTTTGCCAACCCATATAGCGGCAAAAAATGCGTAATTAGCACAAATGAAGAAAATGGTTGGCGAATGTTCATTTTTTTTTTATGATTACTTCAGCTTGCATGTTTTCTCCCACTAACCAAAACGTTTGTAGACCTGTTTGTGTTTTATGAGTTTATATGTAAATGGTCAGTGTTTCACATATCAATAAAATGTTGGAAGTTATCAGTATGTAAAGTTGTTAATGTCAGTTCTAAGCATTCTTTGCTGTATAATGATCAGACAGTATCCTTAACAGCTACCTGGGAAATTATACCATGGGTTTTGTATTTCATAGCTCCAGATAGTGTAAAAAAGCCTCAGGAAGAATGTGTTTTATGCAATGTGAACTGAATATACAAAGAGACACTGAATATACACTGAATGTAAACCTGACTTATGAGTGAGGGATGTCATGCATTTGCTTAGAAGAATGTTTAATAAATAACTGCACAGAACTTGGAAGCCCTGACATGCTTTTGCCCGCCTCATCATTTCTCTCCTGTATTTCAGGAATATATCTGTTATCTCGGTGCCGCCGCACGGTACCCGTAACACTGAATCACCATATTTGTTGTGGAGAATTCTTCCCTTCTTCCACATAGGTTTGTGAATAAGCAAGGAACACCAAATCTTCTTAGAATCATAAATAAACTTTATTACAATGGTCTCAAGAGTGAATAATGAAGAATGTCCCCAATACATGGGGAATAAAATGGATTAAAAATGTTGGTAATAAGAGGCTTACAACCCCTAAGCTTTCTGATTTGGTGCCCATTTCAGATGGAAGTCTTAATTGCAAGAGCCACTGCTGATTCTAGCTTGTGGACAAGAGTAGCAAGAGCTTGGGGATTTAAATCTAATAACCCAAGAGTAATGGGTCACAATGCCTGTAAGTGTTCAAGATACACATTAGTGAGACATGTAAAGAAGCAACATTCCTCTAGAAAACTTTACATGTAGTGATAATCCCAATCAGGACCCCCATATCAGTCATAAATCATTAGAGCAGCTGAATCAAATGAACCCTCATGTAAAAAAGGAATGAATCCTGTTATTATGGACCAACCATCACATAATCAATCTATGAAGGGATCACAGTTGACACCTAGACCACATCTGTATGGTTTAGGATTTTCATTTGGATAGGTTTAGGGTAGAACAACCCTGAACAACGATGTTTAAGGAGCATAAAAGCAAGCAGCCAGGCACATAAGGGAGGAGGAAAAAAAAAAAGAACACAGAAAGACAACTGCTAGCTAGCTAAATCTGATTTGGTTTTCAGAATTAACCAATACAATAGCCAATATTAATGCAATAGAAATTATCACAGTCTTCCAATCCAGGATTTGGCTATATCCGATATTACCACAAGACTTCCAATCTGGTCTAGGTATGCCAATATTACCCCAATAGAATACAGTACAAATCACATGGGATATCTAATACAAGGCTAACAATATAACTATAAATAAACCAGGTCTTACCTCATGCAAGATATCTTGGATGAGTCTCCATTGGTAAGGATTCAGTAACCCAATTGGTTCTGAATCTCTGTCAGGATTTAATACCCACAAGTGTGAGTCCATGCATAAATGAATTATTCTTTTATTGTTTTCTTAACTGCCTACACACATTTTATGAAAGTATGGCTCATTTTCTCAAAATTCTAAACAGAAACCCAAATACTCAAAAACAAACAAAAAAAATGCAGCATTTAAAACAATGTCTTCTCAAAATGAAATTTTGTCTTCAAATAACACACACACTATCAAATGAAAAGATATTTCTAAGAAGATACAACTATCAAGCACTGAAAATGTGAATACTGTCATCTACCTTATTTGTAAACAGCAGATTAAAGTGCATTACCTGTTCTCCTGCCAGACAGAACATACTATAGAAGCAACTGAGAAGCTGCTCTGATTTGGTTATTATTGTTGTCCATCTTACCTTGTTGTGAATTACAATGCCCTGTATTACATTTGGCATTGCATTTTCAGGCACTTTAAGTTTATTTTAAGTTGGTTTCATTTACCACACCATCTTCTTTTAAATACTGATCAGTTTTAAGTAGCATATCTGTGGCTTTATTAATAGTAACCACTAAGTAGCTTATCTGTGGGTTTTGCCTATAGACATGTGCTTAGCACTGAGCACTGTTCCCATCAGTCAGCCAACTGTTGATCTGTGCTACCGATCAAGATATTCTACTTAGCGGTTGTGTGATAGGTTTAAAGTTAAGGTTTTAGTGTTAGTGTTAAGTTTAGGGTTTGGTTAAGGGCTGCAGCTAATATCGAGCTTACTCTCTGCTATCTGCAGCATTTATTTGCAGTACAGTAGCATTTTTGCCAAGCTAGCACAAATCATTATAACACCAGTAGCACAGCGATCATGAACAGGAACCTCGCTGGGATGTAGTCATAAATTCGTTTAATAAAACACAAGCAGAAGTACAAAAACAACAAGCCAAAATCAAGGTTAGGAGGAAAACACTGTTCAATCAATCATTTAACCACTTATCAAAGGCAAAGCACAAAACAATAATCAGGACAGAAACACAGTCAAGCACCAGCAGATCAAACACAAGAAAAATACATAGCCTTGGCAGATAGAAAACTCAATGGCAATTATAGCTTCTCAAGGTGCAGGTGAACAGGAGTGTGTATATAAAGCTAGGGTCTAGGGCACAAGAGTAAATTAGAAGCAGGTGCATCCAATCAGGTTTGAGCTATGAGATGTGGAACATAGGTGTGAGGAGGCTGTGCCAGGGAAGATCCAATCAGTAGGTGAACGGATTGACTTGATGAATGATTTTGTAGGGTCCAATGTACAGGGCATTGAGTTTTCTGCATCCTGTGAGACCCCTGAGGTCTTGTGTGGAGAGCCATACCCAATCCCCCAGTCAGTATAGGGAGGCATCCCTCCGGTGACAATCAGCGTAGTGTTTGTTAGTCTCTGCTACTTATTTTAGTCCTTGATGGGCACTTTTCCAGACCTGCTCACTGCATGAGAACCACTCGCCTGTCACAGATGATGTGGAGTCAGCATTCCACATGAATAGTGGAGGCTGGTAACCCAAGACACACTGGAACAGCGCGAGTAGAGTAGCTGAGTGCCAGTGGGAGTTTTGTGCATATTCAGCCCATGGGAGGAATCTGGATATGGCCGCTTTGGTTTTGGCTGCAAAATGTTCTCAAGAATCTCCCTACTTCTTTAACACATTCAACTTGTACATTAGTCTATGGATGATATCCAGAGGTTAGACTTCTCCATGAAGTTGGATCAGACCTGAGAGGTGAATTGCGGTCCAAGATCACTCACTATATCATCAGGGATGAGGAAGTATCTGAATACTCATTGAATCATAGTCTAAGCCAGTTCAAATGCATTGGGCAGTGATTGAAGAGGTGTAAGTCCTATTGATTTGCAGAAACACTCAGTTATGACTAGGATAATGATATTATCTTCAGATTTTGGTAAGGCAAGGACAAAATCTATGGTGAGGTGGGACCAGGGGCATTGTGGTGTGGGCAAGGGCATGAGTTTACCTGCAGGAAATGTCCAGGGCACTTTGGCCTGAGCACAGGTAGAACACAAATTAATGAACTTATTGATGTTGTTAATCATATTCAGCCACCAGTACTTTTCTCTGAAGAGATTGTAGGTCTTAAGGGTACAGGGATGCCATATGAGCACCTGGGCAAGCAGGTGTTAGGGACGTGATCAGGTAGGATGAGTGCCAAATCCTAGTCAAACTTCCATTCGATATCATTAACAATGCATGATGGGGGTAAGATCGCTTCAGGTTCTGGTTCCTCAGTAGAGGAGTACATGTGTGGGCATGCATCTGCCTTAGTGTTCTTCGAACAGGGTATGTTGGAAACTTGGACGTGGAAGCAGTCAAAGAACAGGGCCCATTGTGCTTGTCATGGGTTGTCTCCATTCCTCTAGGGCATGTTTGATAGTGAGAACTTTGTAGCTTTAACTTTTCTCCTACACGCTGAGATAGGATGGCTCCAGCTTCTGATTCAGAGGCATCTAATTCCAATATAAATGGTTGTGTCGGAGCTGGGTGGTGTAAGATGGGTGTCATGTTGAAAGCTTGTTTTAATTAGCAGAAGACTTAAGAAGAAATAAGGAGCTGCTTAATTCCTGGAATTAAACCCTAGTTTCCTGGCCCTGTTTTTAAGCAGTGATGTCATGGGTGCTGCCATAGTACTGAAACTGCTAATAAATCTGTGGTAGAAGTTCAAAAAGCCTATGAATTGCTGGAGATCCTTTAGTGATCATGGTATGGGCCAGTTAGTTACTACTTTAACCTTGGCTTGGTCCATGGCAACTCCCTCCTCACTTATAACTTATCCCAGGAATGAAACAAAACGAAACAAAAGGAGACTCTCCCTTGCCATAAGGCTGATCCTCTTTGAGCATGGATACAGACTGTACATGGTCCATACATGTGTGGTTTACATGGATTTCACATGAGGGAGAGTAGACTTAAATGTTATCAATATAAGCAATCACAAATTTTCTCAACACAACAAAGTCTCTCAGCACATCATTTATGAAACACTGGAATACCGCTGGTGTGCAGGTCAGTCCATATGGCATTACCTGGTACTGGTAATGTCTGGTAGCCATGCTAAAAGCAGTTTTCCATTCATCTCCCTCCCGAATGCAGATCAGGTTATAGCCACTTGCAGATCAGGTTTAATAAAGATGCGGGCCATACAAAGTTGTTCTGGAGCGGAGGAGGTGCAGACAGTGTTGTGTGCAGTAATCTGGCCAGGTGATGATTTCCTTTTGAGTCCATGAGACACGAGGGTTGTGCAGATTGCCCAGAATGATAGGAGGAGTTCGCTTGTCTGTGATCAGGAGGGAGATGGTCTCTTGATGGAGGCTGCTCACTTGTACAAGGAGAGGGACAGTGCTCTGGGTAATGATTCCATGACCAATGGGTCCACTGTCTTTGGTGCTAATGTGAACTGGATTGTGGAATGTAGTCACAGGAAGCTGTAGTTGCAGGGCTGTGGCTCAGTCGATGAAGTTGCCAGCTGATCCTGAATCAATCATAGCGTCAAGGATATAGACATTGTCTGAGTGGGTGATCTAGACATGTAAAACCAGTGGAGGAATGGATATGATAGGCTTTGTACTCACTGTAGGGGGCATGTATACGTGCCCCTTGGTTGTCAGGCTGATGTGAAGGAACTCTCCATTCTGAGCAGCTAGCGATGGCATGGTCAATGCTGCCACAGTAGTAGCACAGTTGTAGCCTCCTTCTCCTTTCCCTCTTCTCAGCTGTGAGATGGACATGGCCCAACTGCATGGCTTCAGGTTGATCCCGGGCTGGAACTGCGGACACTAGTAGGGCTTGTCAAGGTTGGCGGTCAAGAAGGAGGATATCGAGAGTGATGTCGAGGTTGATAAGGGAGTGCATGATAGTTGTGTCATCACAGCACACCAGTTCAGCAAGTATGTCATTACTGAGCCATTAACGGAAGACTGCTTTTAAGGCAGATTCGTTCCATCCACTTTAGGTGGCTAATGTATGGAACTCTAGGGCATATTCTAACACTCAGCGGTGACCTTGCAACTGACAACAGATGCTTCCTAACCTCCTTTCCCTCCGGTGCATCGTTGAACACTTGTCGGAACAGTGAAGTGTTTGTGAGAAGAAACATGGTCTCCGCCTCTCTCTCACATAGCCTGAACCCAGATGAGCATGTGGCTGCAAATTAGAACAATTTGTACCAGAATTTTGTTTATGTGCATTGTTGTATTATTGTGTCTGACTTAAAACGAGACATGTTTTCTAGACGTGCTGAACTAAATTAGGCGCCTCAGCCGTGGCCAATACCTTACATATGTGTGTATGCCTACAGGTGTTAATATGATACACTATCTCCCCCCTTCATTGTGGGTCTGTGCGCACACACATTGACACATAGTGAAAGTGCTTAAGAGCAATGCCTTACAGTATAATCCAACTATATAATCCAAGCATGAACAATAATAAAATTAATAGTAATGTAATGGTCTCAGGAGAATGCAGAAAGTACCTGAACACTGTATGCACTGTAAACATGGGTTATCACAGGTGACAGTGCTCCATCTGAAAATCATCTAATCCTAGCTCAAAGCGACCTAATTATAGGCTAAGATGGTGCTAAGGGGGCCCTCGTCCCCCTCCTTATTGACGGGTATAGCAAATTTCTCAGAAAGTGATCATGATGTAGCGAGGTCACCTGAGATGAGTCATGCCCCAATAAGGTTAGAAAAATGGTAATGTACTTTTAGCTCAGTATAAATACCCAGAAAAAATCAGAGAGGGAGTCTGTCTTCCTCTCTCCTGGACGCTGTCTGTGTGTATCTGTAACTGAAGTTTTCTTGGAGTAATTAAACATTTACCATTATAATTTCGACTCCTGGTAATTTTGTATACTTTCCAAATTTGGTCCCGATTTGCCATAACATATTTGGTGGCCCATACGGGGATCCAGTGGGACTTCTGTCTCCGCTGCTCTGACCAAGGCTGTGTGCGACAGCTGCGTGGCCATGAAATATCAATACAGCAAGCATTATTGCTTCCATTGAAATAAGCTGTCGCCTAGTCACCCCTGGTAAGCTGAGGGGGGAGGCATGTCCTAGGATCCCAAGAACTTAAGAATTTATGTGGGGCAAATTTAAGTAATATTAGTGTGAAATAAATATGTGAAAACATGCACATATTTGAAATGTTTAATTAGTTCAGCTCTATTGTGTTGTTCTGGTGTTTTGTGTGTTTGTGTGACAAATTTGGCAGGTAAGGCGTGTGTTTGTAGTTTAATTGTGGTTATGTAAGATGATTTAGCTCAAAAAAGTGAGCTGGCTGCAAGGCTTTGAAGTGAAAAATTTGCTTGGACCCGTGCCAGGGAGTCGGAGGGTCTCGATAGCAGGCTCAGTTTTAGTTGAAGATTCTGTGAATGCTCAAGTTGAGTACAGCGCAGCACTGCTTAAATGAAGCCGCCTGTAGTTGGCTGAGTTTCCGCAAGAGACTGGGTGGCAGTAGGCAAACTTAATAGCATATAAATGCAGTGGGGATCATTGGGTCCCCAAGTAATTATTTAAAGCAGTTTAAAAAAAAATAAGTAAAACCACAGCGGCATTAAAGCTAAAACGGCTACCGGACATCATCACGGAGCAGACCAGAGAGCGGGAGAGAAATAACTCTTAAGCACGACACGGTGGAAAACATCGGCGATTAAGTCTTTGGGCACTCTAAAAATTATAAGACCATAAGAAAAATGTGCACAGAGAGCTACAGCGAAGCAAATAGATAGACAACTCACTGCGAACGGCCATTGTTTAGAACTCTGGAAAAATGGCGTTATGAAGGCATAAACACGCACACGCTGGGTTGTGTGTCGGAAGTGATGGGCGTAGCATTGGTCACATGTCAGTTGAAGAAGGTTAACTGTGTGAATGCCGCAGGAGTGCCTATCTATTTTCCCTGGCAGACTTAAAATGGAATTGCTGTTAATGAAAAGAGTAAGGAAAGAAAAATAAATAAATACATGCATATGTGCGTGTATATATA
>JAQQZX010181082.1:0-19849 GCA_030068355.1 Notoglanidium maculatum
AGGCCCTCCTTAGCTGAGGTTTCCGAAAATATATCACCACTAATAACCAACAGATCCAATAATATGTGCAAAAGAAACAATCTTTTCATCAATAAATAATAGACTACAGAAACAGAACCGAATAGCATTTTGGTGTTTTTTTGTAAAATATGTCTGGCAGATTTTGTTATGGCTCATATAAGAAAAATTGGGCCATGGGGAGTGTTCAACTGGATTCACAGATCTTTTATTCATTTTGTATTTTTATTTCACTCTAATCCAGAAGTTCCCAAACTTTTTTGGCAAATGACCCAAGAGACTCACCAGTTCACTCACCAGCTCACAAGCAGTTGACATTCACTGTTTGAAAAAAGATGTTCCATTCGTTCAGCTTAACTTTTATTAAATTAGACTTTGTTCATTATATTGACTTGCTATTAGTAGTGGCTAGCATACCTGTGATGACTAACAATGGCCAGCTGCGTAGCAATGCCGATACCTAGGTCTTGCCGTATGTCATCATTCTATTTTCTATTGGATGCTCTCAGCTGTTGAACATGCGTACAGTGTTTCCAGCTGCTCACTTGGTAAACGAGCGCTGGTACAGGAAGAGGTTTGGAATGTATCAGAAAGCACCATCATTGTCAGATGTAATAAACACACAACAATGTTAGTTACGGAGGAAAAAATATATTAGGTCTACTTATTAAACTGAATTATTGATCATGTTGTGCACTGCTCCTCAGCTGGGGCCGGGCCCCATTGGCCCCTGACGTAGAGACGCCCCTTGTTGGTTTCAATCTGATCTCTAAGACAACCCTGAATAGCTGATGACAGTCTTTTCAATGTGCACATTGTTGGGATGGAACAGTGGGGACTCTGCGTACACACACACATACACACACTCACAGAGGGCAGGATTGTTGGGACTCACACTTTACACAGTTGTTTCTCCCAGGTGGGGTTGAGCAGCAGGTCTTGGTTCCACCCTCATGCAGCATGTACTCGGCCTGTACAAAAGCCCTAGGAGGCCACAAATTTACATTTTTTTATTTGGCATGTTTTCTCATGATAAGTTGTTTTTGTCATCACAACATAACAAAACTCAGTTTTCCTGTGATAACGGCATAACTCATCATGATGACGTAATCCTGCTGATATGCCTCTCTCTCATCATCCTGTATCCATGGAGTTTGGAGTTGCCCTGGGCCTCATAGCTGGTCAGCGATGTAATTCCTGACTGAATCAGGCTAACTTTAATTGCTGTGATAAAGCTGTAGTCTTGCTAACTGCCTGTTTAAATGATGCACACTAGTGTACTGAAAAGTTTATACTGAAAGCTGATCAAATTTCCAAGCACATTTGACTATATGCAGTAAATCATACCCACCATTATAAAAATATAAGTTATTATACTTTTCATACATATTCATTACTGAGTTTTTATTGATGACTGGTCAATTGAATAGAATGGGGATTAATCCAAACCTTCGTCAGTCAAAAAAGGGCCTAAAGATTATGTCAACTTGGGGCTAAGGTGCTCTGTCCTTGGAAAGAAATAAAGCTGTTCCCGATCTTCAATAAATAGCCAGAATAACACTGTACGCATATGATCAATAAATAAATTACAGTGTGCTTTCTTTAACATTATCTTGTATTATCATCTAGTACTGGAGTCATCTAATTCTGTGTTTCATATTTTGTCACTCATTAATTGCTCCCTTTGTGGATTTCTGAAGTAAACTATTTTTCTATCTATCTACACAGAATAGAAGTGTGGCTTAAGAACTGGTAATTAATGAGTAAATTATCTCTCAGGAGTATCAAGTGCGACAAGGCTGCTGTTTAGGTCTAATATTATACAATATTTACTGCATGTTAAAGAAATGCCATAGACATTAGAACAGTTTACAGCTCCTGGTCTCACTCTTCAAGACTCTAAGGTCTAGTGCTCGGGGTCTAGAGCAGAACCTGGACCTGCTGCAGCAGTCGTGTCAGACCTTGGCCCTGACAGTAAACACCAACAAAACTTAACCGTTTAAGTGCCAACGTCACAAAATTGCGACAAACAACCATACTGAATAAGGTAAACAATAGTCCCGAGTAGCACACAGAGTCTTGTTTTTACTCACTACCACTACATGTCGCACTTCAACTGTATCCCCAAAATTAGGCAGGTTTCCATTCAAAGTGTTTGAGTAATTTAATATTTTAGTAAAGTATTCAAATCAAACGTGTCCAAGTAAATTGATGCAGAAACTGAGAAAATGAAGAAAAATCTCTTTACGGTTTTACGATGAGGTTTTGTGTCAGTTATTTGCTGATGATGATTCGGAGGGATGTCATCAGTGATGTCATCATAAGCAAATTAGGTGATTAAATTTACTACCTTCATACACTTTGGGTCACACTCAATATTTTTCTCTTTCACAATAGCCCTTTATCTGAAACCACTTTGCAGCCTTTTGAAATCTTTTTGTCAAAATGTACTGTTTTGTTTTTTTTTTAAATCCCCTGCGCTTAGAGGGTTAAACTCTTCCGTTTCAAAAAGGATCCAGCTCTCAAAGAGCAAAACACATTTAGCTACATATACACATGATACTGAGCATTGTAATTACTTAGGACTTTAATGGCTCTGCCCTTCGCAGCATGTCCTTTGTGAACTTGCAGATGCATCCAATCTACACACACACTCACAGTATAAAAGGACTCTCAGTTGAAATTTGAGTTTGCAATGCTTTAGTTCCTCCCTACGCCTTGTTTTTCTCTGATTGCCAAGACTTATTGTCCTGATTGCCATTCTGTTTTTTGACCCTGCTTTTGGTATTTTGGATTACTGTTCCTGTTTTGCCTGCTCAACTCTGTCTGTTGCTCGCCTGAACCTTGTTTCTGTTTTTGGACGGTAAGTTTGCCTGCTGTTTCTGTACTTCTGCCTTTCTGTGTTAATAAACACATTCACTTTTACCGCCACCTCCTGCCTGCATATGTGTCCAGCCACACCTGACAAGGACCAAAAAATTTGTTCCTCTAGAAGATTTAACATGACAATACGTTAACTAAGATAAAAAGCACACAAGGTTTTATATGCCATAAAAACATTTATGTACATGTCAATTATATTTTTGATTTAAAATATTCAGATCAGTAATTAAAAAAATAAAATTAAATTAATATTGCCTTTCTGTAGCAAGATCTTAAGGACAGCAACCCACATTCATATCATCATGAAGGACTGCAACGTCCCCCTTGCGGAAAACAGGCTACTAATGTGTACCTTTCAAGATCACTGGAGTTATCTGTAATACCGTTAGTAATTCTCATTCCCCAGGAAATATTAACAAATCCACTAACACATGACCATGACCACCTATCACCAACACAAAAAACAAGACTTCATGATGTGTTTCTGTCACCATCTGGCATTTTTTGAGCACATGGTGTGTTCCCTCACCAGTTCCACTAGTGTTTACTTGTAACAAACTAATGAACTAATGAACAGCAGAATGGAACTTGCTAAATGAACTTAATTCAAATTTCTTGTTGCTAATTCGAGACACTGTATTGTATTGTCTTTTCAAAGGAGTACAAGCCCTGTGTGAGTTAAAACTGAATTGATTTCATGTAATTTAAAAATTGGTTGGGGGTAGAGAGAGAGAGAGAGAGAGAGGAGGGGAGGGAGAGAGAGAGGGAGAGGGAGAGGGAGAGAGGGAGGGAGAGGGAGAGGCAGGGAGAGAATGAAAGGGGGATGGGAGTTGAGCTGAAGCAGGTAAGAGTTCCTTACACACACCCCTTAATTCCTTCCTTCTCCATACAACAAAGATTGGTTGCTAGGAGATGATCACGTCACTTTAGGGGTCCCAGAGACTAAAGGATAAAAGACCTGAGCCTCAGAGGCCTGTGCAATACTATACTGTTAACAAATCGTGTTTCAGCCTCTGGAATACTCATTCATTTACTTTTTCTCCCAGAGGAGCGACAGCAAGAACATGAATTCTTCACAGAAGGAAAAATCTGACTGCACTAATTTTTCACAATCTTTCAATGCGACACACCTTCCAGTTCAGTGGAGCTCTGATGTGACAGATTGTCTTCACTGGAACATTGTACACAATGAGACGACAATGAAAATCCAAATACTAATAGTAATGTTGCTTTTAATATTTTCCCTGGCTGTTAACGTTTATCTTCTATTTTTGGGACAAAGGCCAATGGAAGCACTTTCCTGGAATCCACGCTCCGTTCTGTTCAAGAACCTGACTGTGAGCAATTTACTGCTAACTCTGTCTGTCGGTCTACCAACACTTTACTGCTTGGCGTTCCGAGAATCTCCAAGCTTCGGCAACAAATGTGAAGCACAGTACTTCACAGTGATGTTGGCTATCATTAACTCAATTCTTACTGTCACTTCCATGGCATTAGAACGATATGTATACGTGTGCGATTGCATCCACTACCTGCGCATCATGACCAACATGCGAATGTTCTGTTTTATGATGCTCATCTGGTTGCTGGCTTTAACAGGTGCCGGGACGTCTACTGTCCTGGCGCTGATGGGTGGAGCAAAATTTGGTCGCATCATTGCAGGGTTCGTGTGCGACCCAGAAGTTGTGCAAGCCTATCTGGAGCAGTCAAAGTATTTTGAGACATTCAGCAAAGTATTCATTGGATCCATTCTTTTCCTCTGCCTCCTCATGTTTCTGTTCTCCTACGGCCGTATGTATCAGAATGCCCAGAAGATGCAGCAGCCATTCCAGCAGGACAACGCCCGTGCCAGATGTACCATCTCTGTCTACTTTGCCATCTTTTTGCTTCAGCTGTTTCCAAGCACAATTAAACTGATCACTATTCGTGGCAAGGATGTGGACAATCAGCTCTATATGTTAATGTTAGTATTGGTTCCACCATGTGTCAACCCACTGGCATACGGTATCAGAAATAAGGAGGTGCGTCAGGCACTGGGGCGTCTTTGTGTTTGGTGGAAGTTAAAAGAGCTATTTTGTGGGTAAGCTGTTCATGTATACACAGCAAGAAGTTTATAGGCAACCTTTCTGTCTGTAGCATATATGTTGCATTACTGTATATTCAGTGACTCTCAGTTATGTAAGTGCAACTGAGTCTTGTGTGTTATGTACTTTGTGTGCTGTGTACATTGTGTCAGCCTTTCCTGGCTTCTTTCATTAATGTTCCTAGCTATTTTTTAAAATGTTTATAGCATGATTTAAAAAAAATACTACTATAAGTGTCTACTTATATATATGTAAAGCATATACTCAAAAAAAAAAAAACATTTGCAGCTAGAATAGTCATTTACCACATTAACAATGTATAGCGTGTATTTCTGATTAGTTTAAAGTTATCTTCATTGAAACAAACTGTGTTTTTCTTTCAAAAATAAGGACATTTCGAAGTGACCCCAAACTTTTGAACGGTGATATATATATTATATATAATATATATGTATGTAAAGCATATACTGAATATAAACTGCACCATAAATTAGTTCTCTCATAGCTTAGAGTTTCAGCACTTAGCATTCTGTGAAAGTCTCAGGATGGTGAGAGAGCCACTGTTGGACCTTCAAGTAAGGCTCTTAACTTTGAAGTGCTCAGCATTATGCCTGGATAAGATTCTGCTTCACTACTCTGTTGCTTCAAAAAAAAAAAGTGCTGCATTAATAAATCTAATGTGCAATATGTAATATGTCTCCTCTTTCCATGACAGTGATGCTGGTACATAGTATGGAGATTAGAAGTTGAGAAAGTTTTACTAATTTCACATTTTCATTTCAGTGTTTGCTCGCTGCCAAGCTGTCTGCAAAGAATTCCCTGTAGTTCCATACTCAACAAGCAAGTCACATAATGCTGCTAAGATTAAATGTACAGAAAGCCTATGAAAAACATGCTTGTTGTCATACAGAGTATACATAGTGTGTGTGATTTAGGCATGCTTCTAAACTGGTGGCAGTGAGGATTCTTAACTTGTTAGCTTAGTCTTGTAGCTTCAGTGCCAAACTTGTCAAGTAAAATATCTTCTGGATGATTATGATTATATTTGTGATAAGCAGGAAACTGTGTAAATTTCATTTTAATGTATAATGTAAATTAATGCATATTATACTATGATGTAATATAATGTACTACTTTAATGTAAACATATGTAAATTATTGCAATTGTATTTTTTTTTTCTAAATGGTGGTGTAGATGCTCAGAGTCATTATATCTCAAAGATGAGTGACTATTTGTTGCAATATTTATGATTATCTGTGCTTTATTGTTCATTGTCTAATTTCTTAATAAATGAATTATGTGTGGTCATTCCTGGCTTCTAGATTATGGTTATTGTTATTGCTGTGCTCAGACCAGTAAGTTCAGACAAGTAAGATGCATTAATATACAACAGTGCTGGAAGCCTTTTAAGTAACATGCTGTTTGTAATATACAGGACAAAAAAAAGGAAACCCATTTATCCTATTATAACAACCAGATGGAGTAACCTTGAAATAATTTATACCACAGTGAGTTCTCAAATCTGACTGGTCAGAAGGGGTGCATTATTTTTGTACAACAGCACGGCTTGGACAGTTCCAGTTCCAGCTGTAACAGTAATAATATGTTTATATTAAAGAGGCGTGCTCACGCTTCCAGTGGCAGATCTAGGATTTTTCTAAGGCAGGGGCCATAAAGGGGCTACATTTTACACAGAGGGGCCAAGTATATGTCCGAAATCCATGCACACAATCCCTTTTGTAAGTATTTAGCCTATTTATACAGCAAGTGAGCAGCTTCAGAGGACACAACATGGGTATTTTAAAAAGGTGTGCACCTCCATAGACGCAGCTGTTAAACTCCTGAAATTTGCAGATCACACTACAATAATAGGTCTCATCCATCCTTATTAAAGCCCAGCAGAGGATGTACTTTCTGCAAGACCTCAAAGTGTGTTCTGCATTCGTCAAAGTCATTTGACCCCTAAAGACCAGATTGAGTGACCAGTGTGATTGCTCTGCACCGGATCAGTTGGGCTCGTGCACAGTGTGATTGCTAACCGCACCCAGGCTGTGAACACGAACGCCATCACGTGCACTTTTCACAAATCATTAGATAATATTAGGGTTAATAACGGGTCTGGCTCTCACTTTATTGATGAATGCGGATTGTAGTTGGCGATTTAAAGCTGCAAATTCATCCTGCAATGACAGCTGCTTGCGTAAAAATCTTCTTATGCATGAAACGAGATTTACTGAAAATAAATAAATAAAACTGTACTGCATGTGAGAGAGCCACCTGTCACTGTGCTCACAATAATCCACAATGCTAAAAACTATGGACTGAGGTCACTGCCTTTTATATGAGAAGGCAGATACGAGGTTAAACCGAGCAAAAACGACAATAACAAGAGCACAGATAAACACTGCGTCTTTGAAACGCAGCACACAAGTGCGCTCGCTCTTCTCAGTTTACTGTTTTAAATTATAGTTAACTTTACTTATGTTTTGTCTTGATTCTCCTACACTAACGAACGGGGAACTTTTTTTTCAGAAGCGAGCAGAAAACTGAATATAGAGCACAGGACTGTGGGAAGCACGTGCACACTTAACTCCGGGGTGCTGCGTTTTATTAACGTGGACAGTCCTGTTTGTGCATTACTGCCACCAACTGTTCGGGTGTGGAATTGTACTCATCTATAATTTGATTGCACTCATCTATAAACCAATCTCCCCAGGACCTGCCCATGCACCCTTCCCAGAATCCTCGGTACCAAATAGCGAGTCGCCATTTTCAATGCTATCGGTGTTCCAAAAACAATCTGCAACAATTTGGAAACATTCAATTTATCCATTGTTGAAACTGAAGATGCCTTGTCAAAGTTTATTTTTTCATAGTTTAAATTCTTTCAACGGGTCCATTCTGCTTATGTAAGGTTATTCCATATACATTGGACCAGAAATGGCTCTTGCCCCTTCTCTGTCCTTTGACCACTGTACCATTTTTCCTCTCTGTCCTGTGCTCTCAGGACAATTTAGGTCCTTATGACTTGATCAAGGATGTTCCGTTTAGGCTAAGCTATGGTAAAAACATGATATACTATTCCTGATGTATTTTATGTCGCACTCCTCACATAGGAGACCTTCATTATGTGGATACTTCAAGTCTCCTTTCGTCTAAACAAAGGTGTTTATCTGTTTCCTTGAGATGTCTATGTTTAACACGACCTTGTGTCTGTTCGCTCATTCTCCAAGTGCACACTTGTCACACAAGTGAGGGAGAGACAGAGACGGTTGCAGAGTCTGAAAGAGATTGAACCTGAATCTGAAGTTCTAATGGTGATTTTCAATCTAACAATGTTCAAGATGGGTACTGAATGATTTGCTAACAATGAATTTGCAGAGGTTTTGCTGCACAGACATCTGAACAGAGTAGTGTTCATGTGCTTTTGAAACAAAAACAATGCATTGGATTCTCGGAAGGGTGAGCTGACCTCTTTAATGTGCCAATATACTACTGTTTCTATAGTAATAGTTCATACACAGGGATTAATATGGTGAACACTCCACATAATCTATAACTCATAATAAACTAATTTAAAATTGTGAAAATAATTTAGTTGTTGATATGGTGACTTTCTTTTAGCACTTTGTATTACTCAGATACAGGGTGAGAGAAGCTGTTGGTGAGGGAATGACTGTTTATAACAGCTATTTAATGTAAGTGACAACAGGAATTCACTTGTCTCTTGAACGCATCACCACATTACATCTTACCTATAAACCATTAAAATGTAAGAAGCATGGACACCCTTTTTTAAGCAAGCTTAAAATTATCTTGTGTTGGCAGAAAATTCATTTTCAGCCTTTCTAGGAGCAAGCAAAATAGAACAGAGCTTGAAATAAGTATAACATTGTGCTGCATTTAACATAGAATGTATTAACAAATTTTGAAATCACCTCCAGTCAATTAGGTTAATAAATCTTCTGAGTGCACTTCTCGGCCTAATCATACTGATCACTGTCCCCTCAGAAAGTAGTGCAATAGTAAGGCAAATTCTGAAAAATTTATTTTTGCTATACAATTAATACATTTGGCTTTGAAACCAAAAGATGAATATGAGATGATTGATGATAATTTCGGCTTTCATTTCCTGATATTTATGTCTTACTGTGTTAACTAACTTAGAACAAAGCACCTTTTGTTCAAACCCACAAATTTTGTGATCAAAAATATAGGAACATGTGAATGACAGGTGCTTCTTGTTCTCTGTTAGATTGATTGTTTAAGCAATTAACAGCTCTGAATGTCTACTCTTGGTTTGAGCCCTGGGTTTCACCTGTGCAGATCCATTTGTTGTTAAAAAAGATAAACCAACATGCAATGCAACAACATGCACCAATGCAATTCTCAGCAAGCCACTGAGAAAAGACGGAAAATTGCTATGGCACAAGCATTGGACATGTCCAATACTACAATTTGGATGTCCTGAAAAAGAACGAAACCACTGGTGTACTGACAACCAGACCTCAAACAGGTCAACCAAGGAAAACAACAGCAAGAATGAACTGGCAATGATGATGAGCAAAGCAGTCAGATGGACACCAGCTCGACACTGAAACTGGAGTGTTACTTGAACGGAAGGACAATTCACACACAGATTGTACTAAACATCCTGACAGAGAAGACATCTCGTCAAAGAGCTCTGGCAGAAGTATGAAGTATCATGAACTCAGTAAAAAGTAAACCTAATTGACATGACACTAATGTACATATGTACACATGTATATATTTACATATCTATACATAGTCATAATTGATATTTTAACTATAAATTTAAGGGGCATAAAATCAGAAAAGAACAAAAATAAAAAATGATATTAAAGAATTGTGGACTGAAGGGAAAGGTGTTATATGTATAGGAAGCGACAAAGCAGATGGTATTTTTTTAAAGAACAAGTAGAGATAATCAACGCTAGAGAAATTATACCTGGCAGATTATCAATGATTGATATTTTCATCAGAAGTCAAAAATTAGGAATTATAAACATTTATACACTATTCTACAAACTACAAGAACTACTGAATGTCAGGTACGAATAATAGTTTGTATGAATTTCATACAAAGACATGCCTAGAGATGGCAAATTATTTAAAACAACAAAAAAATGTTTTCGAAGAGAACAAATTGCAAGATACTTTTAAAGAATTTTACCCAAATAAAATGAGCTTTACTAGAATGGATAAAAAAAGGTAAAAAAAAACAAAAAACATCAGAAATCTTCAAAACAATAATCAATAACAGAATATGCTGCAGATTCAGAACATCTAGGAAAAGAAGGTAAACTCAATTGTTAAAGAGGAGTTAATAAATGAGGAAGTTTTACTGAGTACACAAATACAAGCTGGAATGGACACACATCATTCAGCAAATATCGCCTAAAATATGTGATCAAGATGTTAAAAAAAAAGAGAAGAGAAAAATATATTAATTAAGGTACATTAGGGAATATAATCGAAAGGATAAATGTGATTACATAAGACATGCGTGTGAAAAGGCTTACCAAAAAATAAATATAAATGACGTTAGCCTTAAACATTTCTTAACGAACGACTCAGACATTCAACAGATTTAAGTTATTTAGCGGGACTCATAACACTCATAACACCTACTGAAATAATGAAAGTCATCACGCAGCTGAACGAAAGGAAGTCACCAGAACCAGACCTGCTGAATTTTACCCGACATTTAAGGATGAAATCTCAGAGATGCTAGAAAAAGTCTACAATGAAGGTTTAAACGGAGATCGCACGCATGAAACACTCTATTATTGTGCTATATCTTTAATATACAAAAATCCGACAGACAACTATAGACAAATAAGCCTCATGAACATGGACTATAAGATTCAAGAAAAAATAATAATGCAGAATGAATGAATACCTTAACAAAATAATAGACAAAGAACAAATATGCACCATCAAAGGAAGGTCTATTTGGGATAATCTGGGAATAATGAATGAAAAAAGGAACTATTTGGAAAATTTGGCTACATATCACGTGAATTTCCGTGGGACGTCATGAGATTTGACCGACATGATAAAACTATTATATAAAGACTCAATATAAAGGTTCAAATTAGTGTTAATAGGATTTTAACGGAACCACAGAGGGGTGAAACAGGGATGTCCTTTAAGCACAACCCTTTTTATCTTAGCGAATAGCCAACTCCGAAATAAAATAAAACATGATCCAAGAATACAAGGAGCTCAAACTTCAACACGTGACAGTAAAAGTAATGGTTTATACCGGTGATGTTATCATAATAGCCAAAGATCAAAAGGAACTGGAAATAATATTTGACGATTTGAAAAAATATGAAGAAGTTGCAGGTGCAAGATGAAACCAGAATAAGACAGAAGGTGTGTGGGTAGGAGAAGATGAATCACCGCAATTAGAAACAGAGCCAGAAGAGGAAATAATAATAATCGGGATCTATAATACTAATAGAAATGTTAAAGAAATAAATGGGGACAAAAAGAACAAGAAATAAAACTGGAAATCGTAAAGTATAAAGGGGCAGGGCGCAGTAAGGCGGGGGAGGAGTTAGAAGGGGCACTATGCCGATTTATTTTATATTTATTCATTTACAAATGCCTTGTCCAAAATCTAGCGACCTTCATAGGCGGGTCACCAAAGCAGAGCCGCGCTTTTCCCCTCACCCCCAGAAATCATTTCTGAGCAAAAAAAAAAAAAAAAAGACAGAATTTTTTCAGTCTCATTGCTGAGAAAGTCAGAATTGCCCAAATGGATGACATTATAAAACTGCATTTCAGAATTGAGTTTAATAATGAGATTCTTTGTCAGTTGGCACATAATCACCACATCATAACCAGTACTCGTACCTTGTAACGACGCTGTTGCGAACTGGATCTGTACCATCAATCATTCGGATTTAATATCCTTTGTCCAGGAGGAGCCATCAGGAAATGGCACATTTCTGCACAATGGTGCATCTTCGTGCACTTCAGAGCGGATTTGTTGTGCAACAAGATGTGATACGGCAGGTTATCAAGATAACTGACCCTCAAGGTGTGAAATTGCTGCAGGCATGTGTTGTGCTCTAAAACACCCCTCTACTATACACATCCCCGACTCCCCGACCCCCCCCAGCAACCTATAGCCTATAGCAACCGTGCACTGCGAGGACTAAAAATAGATTCGTATTTGTGCGGCTGACATCAACTGAACTGAGCCATAAGGGAAGATTGTCATATTTATGTGTAATGCAGTAATTATTTTCACCTGAGCTATAAGGAATATATTCTAGGTAGGGGGGCATTTTATAGCGCCATTTAATCATATATTGTCCCGTACTTATTTCAAATGTATTTGAAATGAATCAAAAGCATCTCAAGGGAAAAAAAACTCTGCGTTTGATGTCCATGAGGTCCAGACTTCAGGTGCACGCTGATTGCAAAGGATCGAAAGTAATGCCTAGCGTCACTAATATTAAAATAATCTTTATATTTAGAATTGTTAGAATAGTTGTTGAAAATGAATGGAATGTGTAAAAGATGGCTGAAATTCCTAAACAGTTAATACAATCATTTTTGTTAAATGCCTTGAGTTAAAGCTGAAAGTCTTCACGTCATTCACATCTTGATTGCTTCATTTCAAATCCATGGTGGTGATCTATAGAAGAAAAATGATGAAAATTGTGTCACTATCCAAATACTTATGGACCTGACTGTAAATACGATGACGACGATAAGTTTATTAAACCTGTTTCTAGATATATGTTTGCACTAATTTCAATCTTGAACATTCAAAATGTCAGTGTTGTTCTATGAGAAGATCATTTTGTTTATAATTTTAAGCATTTATTTGTAGAAAGGGGCAAAATTGTTTAGCTTTACACATGAAAAGGGATATAAAAACAGATATTCAAGACATTTTCACATGTTTATATGTTTTTGTGGTGTACTTTTTCATGCTCCAGTTTTCTTTGTTGTGAAGTGAACTTCATACTCTCAGGATCTGCATTCCGCATATTACATTAACAATAATGCGTACAAATTTGTGTACTTGTTTTTTGTTGTACAAAATGCGTACAGTTTGGCCAAAACCCCCAAAGTCTGTTTCATTCTTCTGAAACTTCAATATTACTACCCTTCAAATCTTTAGAATAAATGCATTCGAATTGGTAGTCTGCTGCCAGGAGTCGTTGTAAGCTTTCAATGAAATGTCTTTAAAAAGAGAACGGAAAGGAACAAGTGCTTGTTATTTTCTCTCTCTCTCTCTCTCTCTCTCTTTCTTTCTTTAATTGTGTGTGCGTGTGTGTGTGTGTGTGTCCGCGCAGTGAACTGGAGTACCATGCAGCAGCAGTCATTAAAGAGCACTGTCAGTAAATCTGTTGCCTGTGGGACCAGCTGGGACTTCTGACTCAGAAATGGACAGAGGCCCTGGCGGTATAATTAGTGTCATTATTTTATTTTTATTTATTTATTTTTTTTACATTACTTGTTCACAACTGTAGCTACCTAATAAAAAAAAACAGAACTATTGGTCATTTAGATCTATATTTTGCACAATAAATTGGTTGACCACTCTAATTGAATTCATATAACAACAGCATGATTCATGTACTCCACTCCAGAGTCATTCTTTTACATAATTAGACATCAGTACATTGGAGGCTGGACAGTTACAGCAGCAGTTCACCACACAGACCCTCAGCTCACCTCACCACACCTCATGTCATATCATCTCAACTCATCTCACAACAAAATGCTTGTAAATACACCATCTTTCAAAAGCTTTGAGTATCCATCCATCCATCCATCCATTATCTATACAGCTTTTATCCATCTGGGTCGCGGGGAAGCTGGAGCCAATCCCAGTGGGGTACACCCTGGGCAGGTCGCCAGTCCACCACAGGGTCAACACAGACAAATAGCCACACATGCTCGCATTCACACCTATGGGCAATTTAGAGTAGACAGTGGACCTAATCTGCATGTTAAGCTAATTAGTTAGTTTAATTAGGAGCTAATTAAATGTCCCAGTGCTGCTATTGTGAAATATCAGCACTGTTGGAACATCACTCGACCAATTAAATTAGTGGACCAGAACTAACTGTTCTGGTTGCCATCCCTTGCCATCCCTTCTTCCTCTTTCATCTTTATATGACGAGCCTTCATGTTTTAAGTCAAAAGTTATATTCCTGAAAAGTATCGTTTGCCTTGTCTGCTGACTACCGTAGAAACCGTTTAGTAAAGTAAGAAATGGAATTTTATGTGGATGAGCGGCGTGATAAACACAGTGAAACGTCCCAGTGCTGTTATTGCGAAACATAAGCACTCAATATTATGTACAATATTATTTAGTGCATATCTACAGAATCTATGAGGAATTTTGCCCTAAAATATGTGCTTGAGATTATCGAAGTTAATTGTATTAGGATATCAGGCTAATTGCTTATACAGTTAGTTTGAAATACTTTGCATTCAAACAGTGAACATTTCTGGGTTTTTTTTTTTTTTTTTTTTTTTGCTACAGTTGATGTGAAAATCATTTTACATGTTATTCCGATTCATAAAAAATTTATTTATGCAGATTTTTTTCATTGAATTGAATTTGTTTTTATTACACAGTTTAAATTTTGCAAGTGTTCATGATATATGAAAAGGTTTAGGGGTGTCTCAGTTACATGCAATTCAAACCTTGATTCTGACAATTTAAAAATCATGTAAATTCACACAACACATTATGAAATGCCATTCAGTGCAATGTTGAGCATATAATTATGAAATAAGTATGATCCCATACAGTATTCTTACTCAACATCACAATTTATTAATCTCACTAACATTTCAGTCCTTCTGAAACTCTTATGTTGGCTTATTCTCTGTTTTAATGAACATAATGTTTTACCAATGCAACCCAAAAGGACATTAAATCATGTAAATAACATGTGAAGTAAAACATCATTGATTAAGTACTTTTTCCTAGTATGTGGATGAGTGACATCGTTGCCTATGATCATTTTATTGCATTGAGCACATCCTCTACATTTGTAGCATCCATTTGGAAAATGTTTTTAACAAAGCCTGTGTACTTTCTTTTACTGATTTTATATAAGGATGTAAAAGGCTGTCTGTGAGATTATATCCTCTTCAGTAAACCCTTAGTGGTATTTCTTTGAAATCCATTGCTATTGCTGGATCTGATGATAATATGCACCTGTGTTTTTTATTAATCAAGGTCAGTCTATGGCATTTAGAAGTACATGATAGAGCATTTCTGTTACTGTAGGGAATTCTTTCATAACACTTCATTTCTTTATTTTCTGTAAGGCCATTTGCTAGGCCTTCTCCACACAGTCGGTTGGATAACCCTGTTCTAAAAACCTTTGTTTCTTTTTCATATTAAGTAGTGCAACATGTACCATGTTTCTTCTCAACCTTTAAACTTCATCTAAAAGTATCTTCTACAGTGAACTTTAAATTATGATATTTTCTATTGAGAAGTAGTGTAAACATATGTAGTTCATCGGTTTCCCCTTCAAACCAACAAAAGAGGTCATCAATGTACCGAAACCACTTAAATATTTGACCAGCAAATGGATTTTCTGTGGAATCGTATTTAAATTTTTCTTCAAAGAGACTGACATATAGATTGGCATAGCTTGGAGCTACAGAACTGCCTGATGAACAACCTTTTAGTAACCATTGGAATAGTTTGATATTAACACAAATTCTGCCAAGTCTTTAGATGGTTTGTTAGTAGTTTGATGATTTTTTCCCCAAATAGTATGCTAAGGATGATAGACCCGCTGATGGTGAATACTTGTACAAAGACTCTCTACATCAAAAGATATCAAAATCCTGGTTTCACTCACATTCTTCATCTCTGAGATCTTATTTATAAAGTCTATAGCATCTCTAACATACAATTGTACTGATTGTACATATGGCTTAACAAAATTTGAAAGTGATTCTGGAAGTGAACCCATTCCAGCAACCACTGGTCTA
The DNA here is from genome assembly GCA_030068355.1 of Notoglanidium maculatum. Lineage (NCBI taxonomy): Eukaryota > Metazoa > Chordata > Actinopteri > Siluriformes > Auchenoglanididae > Notoglanidium > Notoglanidium maculatum. The sequence continues at coordinate 16,003 of JAQQZX010181082.1, forward strand.
CCTGGGTAGTTATTTGGTTGAGCTTTAGGTTTTGCACGTTAGGCAGGGTGTATAAAACTGGACGTAGAGAATGAGTAAGTTTAAAGTATTCTAGTTTCTTCTTTGAAATTCTTTTATTCTGATGGGCATTTTCAAGATACTTCAAAATCTCTTTCTGAAAACTTAGTATAAGGTGTCAGCTGAGTTCTCTGTAGAATTTTTCATTTCTGATTTCTCTCATAATTTCTTCCTTATATCCTAATCCTGAACTACTATTGATCTTACTATAGAGTGATTCTTTAACACAACCAGTCATCAATGCACCGGAGGCTGGAGGGATATTCTAACACAGCAGGTCACCATTCTTTGAAAGGTTTTGAGTAAATTTATTTACTACTCATCATACTCATTATAATTCTTGTCTGGTGGTTTTAAAACAATAGTAGAGTCTTTAACCAAATCTGTTTTTTTTTTTCAATGTGTTTTTGCAGATGAGTCCTAAAGGTACTATTTTTCTTGTGAGAGAAAGATTTTTCCTGACCTGCAGATCTGTATGAGTATATCTGTTTGAGTTTAACTTTTTGGAAAAACTGGAATAAACCCATTCTTGTATCAAATCGTCTGTCTACAGTAGCTGGGACAAATGAAAAACCTTTTGACAGTACCGAAATGTTTTTCAGTTTCAAGGGTAGCTCCTTCTTCTCTGTGTTAAAAACGTGCTTAGTCATGTTATGCCATATTATTATAACACAATAAAAGAAGCATTGTTATGAATTAAATGCTGCCACCTGACAGGGTCCCTGGTTCAATCCTGAAAGAAAAATTAAAGCTTGGCTTGTGTGTGTGTGTGTTGTCCTTGCTACATATTGAGGATCAAAACACATATTTAACCAACAAAGTGAGGACATTTTTTGGGAAGTGAGGGCATTCTGGCTGGTCCTCACTTGTCAAAGGGCTGTTTGAGGGTTAAGACTTGGTTTTAGGGGTCAGGTTAGAATTAGTTTTAGGTTTGGGTTAGGCATTGTTAGATTCAAATCATGTCCCTTTCATGTCCTTTGACCTCTTTTACATTGCTGCTATGGACTGTTTTGGCATTCCTTTGTTCAGATTTAGAGGTCCCTTGCTTCTTATCTTTTCGTGTTCCTCAGGTAATTTAGGTCCCCTTGAGATGACCAAAGCTTGTTTAGGTTAAGCTATCATAAAGAACATTATATACTGTTCCTGATTTATCTTCTGTCATATTCTGTCACGCAGGAGACTATTATTCTCCTTTAGTTCAAACAAGAGTGTCCTTCCTTTTATCTATTCTTTTGAGAATGTACTAGAACATATGTACTCCTATGTATAAATACTTCTAGACATCCTTCAGTAAAATCAGACTGGGTTTAACATGACCTTGTGTCTGTTTGCTCATTCTCCAAGCACTTGTCACATGGACGAAGGGAGTGAGAGAGACGGTTGCATGGTATGATAGAGATTAAACCTGATCAGAATTATAACAATTTGGGGGCTCGTCCTGGGATGCAGACCACTGGGTGAGTGACGGGAATTGTCCCTGTTTATTCTTTTGTTAAAAGTCTCTTACTCATGGGCTATATCTCTGTTTATTTGTTTATTACTGTGTATTTAGGTGTGACGCTGTGTGATCGGCACTTAATAGTAAGCACTGGTTCTAGCACTCTGGAGGCGCAGGAGTATTCATAATAGTAAACTCTTGATTGCGAGTTTGAAGTAACTAGATCTCTCTCTCTCCTTCTGAAGGGTGAAACTGTAACTTGTACGTACAGCATGGGTGGGGCAGGGTCTTCTTTCCCTAAGCCAAATGTAGAAGAAAATCTGAAAAATTGGTTATATCGCTGTGGCTATTGTGTCAATTGTGATCCCATTCTTGAGGATCTACATGGCTGGTTGAAAGAAATAGGATCCAATACTTTTCCTACAAGTGGTAGTTTTGAACCTGAAGCGTTAAAAAAGAATTTGGAAAAGTTTGGAAAAGAATGAAACATGTAAGGGATAAATTCCAAAGGAATTCAGAGCCTCCGCTGATAGTAACGACGATGGCTGCTACTAAACAAACGCATGCATTCGGCTGTACTAACACAGACAAACCCGAGGAAACTGGGTCGCTTTATCCAAAACTACCAGATACTTAGAAATCAGCAGGAAAGGAGGTACACACTGCTTTTCCTCTTGTAGCAATGGGAGAAAAGCTGGTACAAGTTCATCCACCTAATCTTTCGGATATAATACAGATCTGTAACAATCTGACTGATACTAAAAATGCACCCGATTTTGTGGATACTTTATCATATTCATATTCTATATTACCCACAGTCGTCAGGGGTGGTTGAAAGGATGAACAGTACGCAGAAAGCAATGATGGAAAGTGGTAAATCTTGGGTTGAGCTATTACCAGCTGTGCTTTGTAAAGAACAAAGATGTGATGAGGGTGGGGCAAGCTATGGTGTTCAATGATTAGCTGTTGGGAACATTCGTGGTCAGTGATTGGCCATTAGGAACCATGGTGATCAGTGAGATTAGTCATTGTGAACAATGGTGTCCCGTGATTAGTTTTTGGGAACAATTGTGATCAGTGATTGCCAATCAGGAACAATGGTGATCAGTGATTGGTTGTTGAGAAGTTAGCTTGCTCAAGCATAGCTCAGTCAGACTTTACACACTGGTGGTGAGTGGACTATATCTGCTCTCTCATCTCACATAACCAGCAGCTGTGATGTGAGCTGTATCAAGTACAGGACGGTTGCTAACATCTGCTCAATAAGTCACAAGATTTGTTACTTTATTTTAGAATAAAGTCATTAAAGGGTTCTAGTGATTAAGTCACCAATGGGTAAACACAGTCAGGGTTTACGCTCACTGATGCCAGGGGTGGCTGGAGAGGGAGATGTGATGTCACATATGATGGAGAGGGAGTTGGAACATGATGTGACATGATGTAATATTTTTGCCCCACCCACACGTGTGGTGATGTTAAAAATCAGTTGTCTGGTCAGAAAAAAGTCATTGTTTTTTGAAGGAAGATTCCAGTTAAGCAGGAATTTTATCTTTTACACCACCTCAAACTAACAAGATGAATAGTTGTGAAAAGATGATGAAAAGTCAGTCTTGAGTCCATGTTCCTGTCTTAAAGCTTGTGGAAAATTACTTCATTTGTTATTAAATATTAGATAGAGTAGTGACATGCATGTTAAAATAAATAAAAGTTTTTGTCAAGTAGAGATTTAACATTTCCATCCTCTTGTCCCCTGCAGGAGCGTGATGAAGAGGACCTCCGACAGCTTCAGATCTCCTCAGTCCCTGGGTTAAATGTCAGTGACCAGTCTACCACAACCTCAAGTGTTTAGTTCAAATCTATCACATTATAATGATAAACTGGTTGGTACAATCTGACTACATTACATAAATATGATGTCTAGTTACCTTTAGTACCAAATTGCCAGGTACTAAATAGTATTAAGCTACTGCATATGTTCCTAAAGCTACAGGGTCTTTATAGTTAAGATACATACCTATTTAGATGAGTTAGATTGAATGTATTGAGACTGCAATCAAAATGTGTATGGATGATGAAGAAGAACTACTTTAAGATCTCACTTTAGGTAGTATGTAAGTAACAGAATGCAAACACAATATTATATTGTATTGTACTGCATTGTACTGTGCTGTATTGCATAGTATTGTATAAAAAACATCTCTATGAAAAGCATGCTGAGATTTATTCTTTAAAAAATGAAGTGTGAGCTAAACTGTTCTCACACACTGCATTGTGGGTTATATCCAATATGATACAGAGAAGACTGACCTTTAGGAAGAATTTCTGAGTTGACACGTCCAGTATTCCAGTTGT
>JAQQZX010181128.1:0-14364 GCA_030068355.1 Notoglanidium maculatum
GTTATTTCTGTGACCATTGTGAGTTTTTCTTTCATTGCCTGAAGGGTACCAACAATTTTGTCCACGTGTGTATGTATTAGATTTCAGTGACATGGTACGTCCTTAAAATTGCTTATCATTACAAGATCAACTTCTCTAACAGAAAATGCAACAACTTGGAACAACTTGTAAGGCAGAGTAAATATCGTGTCCTGGAATTTTCTGTTAAACCAGACAAGAGTTTCATATTTCTGTTAACTCTATGTTGGAAAGAAAATGCAGAAATGATAGGAGTGTAGTCTTGTATTGTATTATTCAATACAAAGCTTTTTGATTTGCCAGTCAAAGCAAACATTTTGACAAACTGCATACTAGACTATTTTCCGTAAAACACAGCTTATATTACATGAGGTGTAATAAACATTGAAATTAAATTAATCACACACTCCCTTCTCTGAAAAAGTAACTTCGTATTTATCTTGAATCAGGTGACGCTACATAGTTTTAAAAAAAAAAAATCAAACTGCTTTTCACTAGCTGATATGCAGGCATATTAGTACTAGCATAAGAAAAACAACAATGACTATGGTCAGCTTTTTTTTTTACGACTTTAAGGACAGGAGTACGGGGAGCACCTCAGCTTGTTGTTAATGATGTGGATAGCAAGTGAATTGTGGACTGAAATGGTAGAGTGTGCCAAATCTGTCAAATATGTTTGCAGTACATACTGGTGCTAATAGCACAGACACATTCACACATCTGCACCATCATAACAAAACATGAAGCAATGCATTGGCGCCAACAGGATTATATTTCATAATATGAACAAGAACTTCCTGCTTGTAGGCTACCTTTAATGACTAGGTGCCCGTACGACTACTCGGTGAGCGAGAGAGAGAGCAAGAGAGAGAGATTGATGCAGGTTTCTTTGCATGCTGCCGATACAACACCATCATAAAACTCTGACTACCCTAGGGCATACAGTTCAAAGACCAGCCAACAGGCCTGACAAACAACAGCAGCCAGCTAAATAATAGACTACAATGTATTACATCATCATATATGATATTGAATATAGCCCAGAGAAACATTCAGTAAACATGCCAGCAAAAAAAACAACAGACTCCCTCATTAAGCAGCGTCGTTATATGAACAGGCATAAAAATACAGCGAGATGAAACCGCAAATCCAACCTGCTACAATAAAGCCAGTTGAGGCAATAAAATGAAATAGTTTTCATACTTCACTGCTTCAATCTTCACTGCTTTGAATAGTTTACTTTCTAATTTGAAAAGCCTGAAAACGTTCTGTTGTTTTCTTTTTTTCATTTCTAGGTTACTTATTTGCTTGCTAAAACACAAGATCAGCTAAATCCGGCTCATAATCATGATTGAGTTAGACATTTTTATCATGCAGTGACCTATACCCGGTGACGTAAACACCAGTCATCCGCTTTCAAATGTATTCGCACATTATTCAATAAAATAAAACTCCAAAGACATGATCTGCTCTGGTCACAATTTTATTTTCAGTATAGACTGTTGGGCAACGTGGAACAAAATCCAAAATTCAATGTACGGACAGTGCGTACAGGATTACGGCTACCGTGAAGAAAATCACAGATTGTGAGATTGGAAAGTTCATATTCGGTAGTGGAGAATGCAGGAATCAGAAAGACATCTAGGGCTACAGAGAGCTGTGTCACTCTTGCATCACAGCTAGCTAACGGCAGAAATGGAAAAATCCCATGGTTCAGACACACCTTCCAGTGATTCACACCAGTGAAAGCTTAGTCATATTAAATTTTGGTACAGTCTAATGCGCCACATCTAACGCTACATTGACCAGGACGAAGTTGAATGAATGAATGAACAGAACATATTAAATAAATGAATTTAAACATGAAAAAATACAGAACAGTACACATTTGTTTTGTAAATAGGCCTAAATAAATTAAAGTTCAAATGGTTGCTGTTACTTTTTAATCACGCAATTCACCTTAGCCATCCTCATACAATGACAAAGACCATATAAGCATATCTATTTCAGATTACTGGACAACTTGACTGATAATCTGTTGTTGTGATAATTTGCTGTGATAATTTTGGTTTCCAGTGAATATTAGGCTACAAGCTTGGACATTTGACAGTAGATGACTGTCAAAGATATAGAAAGTAGACGATGTTCAAATTTAGGTGTACCCTGCAGCCAATTTTTGCAAAGAATGACAAGGATTGGCTATAAGACATGAGTTGATGAGTAGATATCTTTCTAAATCTGACAGCTTTAACTACAGCAGTATTAGCTAATGCTTAGCGTGTGACACAAAATACAAAGACTTGAAGTAGGCTGGATGTGCTTTTCTTCACAGCTAACCTGTTCTTTTTCTTTTAGGAGTGCTATTGTGGCGTGGCTCTTGGCTGTGTCCTGCATGGGTAAGCCAACTTTTGTATAGTTTCAGATATCAGACTTTGGATATTCTGACAGGGGAACTGAAATCCAAACAACAGCTGTGGCTTATGTGACTGTAGTCTAAATAATGATTGCAAATTAGAAAAAAACCCCAGATAGATATGAGGCAAGCATTGTTATTCTTTCCCAGATATAGCGACAGAATAGTTGCTTTTTATATGTGTTATTATAAAGGCATCTCGCTTTGATATCTGTCTCCCATTCTAGTGTGTGAAAGTCTTTTTAGACTAGGTGTGTCCTAACATAAGTGAATTCAAGATTATATTGTTATAAGTAAGTAAATTCACATCGTTGTGCAATGACTCAGCCATTAGGTTCGAATGAATGCGGGAGGGAAGGAGTGTTTACATTGGCTAACACAAAATTATGAACTAGTCCTTGAAACAAAGGAAGTAATCTTTGTAAACTAAGATTTTTGAAGTGAAAGAAGAACAAAGTTTGACACCAAAGAATGCTAGATAAGTAGACGTCTGAGAACTGTTTTAATTTCTTCATTGAGCTTTTTCAACACGTTGCGTCGTGCGCATGAATGTCATGGCAGTATTGGGCTTGGACACAATTGGGTGATCCAACAGGACAATAGCCCCAAGCACACATCAAAACTGCTGGTGGAATGGATAACGCAGGCTAACATCAAGCTTAAAACAAGTCCTAACCACAACCCTATTGAAAATATGCAGATTATACTTAAAACACAAAATATGTGGCTTGTGCCAGGAAACACTAGTTTAATTGAACGTTTTACAAATTCTGCCAAGAAGAGTGATGAAACATACAACCAGAATTCTGCCAGAAGATTGTTGATGATTACCAAAAGCATCTGCTGAAGGTGAAACTTGCTAAGGAACATTGAACCAAATAACTTTGACCCTGTGTTGCTTTCGGAAAACCCAAAATAAATGACAGCTTGCACCAAATTCTTGTTTTTTTCTACTAAGGATTTATTGTTGTATAATCATTCTTCCCCAGAAAAAGAACAAATAAACCATTGAAAGCGCAATACTTCCACGACACTCATGTCCATGATAACATTCATGTCTGTGTATGTAAATTTCTGACTGTAACGTTGTATATATGTATGTATATGTACCCATTGGGATAGAGGATTTGTTGCTTTCCTGTGTTAACACAAGCCCTTTGCTTAATTAACTAGATTTAAAAACAAAAAATTAAATGTGGCATGTGCAATTTGATTGGGCAACAATTCTTAGTCGCGTTTCCCTAGAAGTAGAAATTACAGCTTCTGGATGTTTCTCGTAGCCTTGTAGTCGTTCTATTCTTGTGCTGGGAAATTCCCCGAACTCTTCTTAGTGTTAGTTTAAATATATTAATTGTATATCTTGCATACATTGCCTTATTCTACTCTTATGTACAAGTATAAGGACTAGGAAGGTCTTTCCTAAACCTTTATGTACTTGTAGTTCATGGCTAATTTTGAGTTTTGGTTCATTGTCTTAGCTTCAGTTTTTCATTGACTGCCAGACATTAGTTTCCAGTATTTGTTGGTGTTTAGTAGAAGCCATCCTTTTTCACTGTCTACCCTCAGAACGTCTGGGCCACTCATTCCCAAAGCAGAATACATCCATGCTCGAGGTTTTTTCCCACATGCTTTTCACTAACTTGCTTCGTGGTAAGAGCCGTTGAAACCAGTTTCTTTGGCTTTTATCAGATGATACTTGATTATGAAATGACTGGCTTATGTAAGTGCATGCTTTAAACCTTTTGTGATGAGAATGCAGATCATGCTAGTATAAAGTAACTCTAGCCCATGCTAGAGGTTTTGCATTACATACAAATCCAGCCTAGGGCCAGTTCTATGAGACATTTTGGTTTTAATTTACAAAATGCATTTCAAAGGTTCAAATTTCAAGCAGAAGGTGATTAAAGGTTAGAACAAGCTCTGGGGTTATCATCATCTAATTTGAATTAAGGCTGTGCAAAGTAGTCATGTTCTGTTATCAAGAACAACAACAACAACAACAACAATAATAATAATAATAATTACTGCAATTGGAAGGGTGCCAAAGCTTTTGCACATGTCAAAACATTTCTTAATCCTCTAAATTCAGAAAAAAACCACCCTAAATTAAGGAGCCAGTGTGATCAAACTATTTGTCACATCATGACTTTCTCTGGGAGATGTTATTAGTGAACTAATTAACATTTTTCTTCATCCTTTTTTTTATCATTTTTCTGCATCATTTCGATCATTTTTTATTTACTATTCTCAATTTATGCTTCAGAATGAACAAAATTTGCAGTATAGTTATCATATTCTTGCATTATCAATAACCCCAATCTGCCACATTTTTTATCTGAAGTATACTGTATGTATTCACTCTGTTCATTTCTTAATGTTGCAGACAGCAGAGCAGCAGAGCAAATCCAGTATATGAATGTCACTGTTGGACAAGATGTGATGTTGCCATGCCCTTGCTCTGAAGACACGAATAAGCTGGTATGGCAGATTGGCGAGGAGATAGTTGTGAACCATTGTTGTGGGGAGGATTATCCACTACATAAATCCTACGTGAACAGGACCCAAGTCTTCCTGTCATCCACAAAAGGAAACTGCTCCCTACTTCTCCGTAATGTGTCCTTGGAGGATGACAGGATATTTACGTGTTACGTTTTGAAATTCCTGACCATGTATAAAGTTGGACTGACAGTCGGACCGGAAAAAGGTAAGCCATTAAGCTTTGAGATTCTTTGAATTTCAGTTTAGAGCACAGGCTGAAAAAGCAGCACTTAATGCTATTGTGTAGAAATGCTAAATGATTGGTAATGTGATGACAATGCTGTCATTGTTCAGGTGGTCACACAAGCTCTCGGAACAATCCACCTACTACAGGTAAAAACAGAATCAGCTCTACAGTCTTTTGTGCTGTTTATTTTGATTTCTTTCCATTATGAGTGTCTTACTTTACCAATTTCGAAAAATTGGCCATATTTCTTCCTTAGGTTTTGTCTGTGTATGAACGATTCCCACAGTTATTGAATGTGATACCTGAAACATCTGATATTTGAAACAGAACTCTGTTTCAACCAGAATCCTTCTTGATCTGTATCATGTCCCCAAACATGATTCGCTAAAACAGAATTATAAGCTTTGTTGTTTTCTTTTGTTTTCAGAGAATCCCAATGAACCTCAAACAGGATTTTTAGTTGGAATTCCCTTATCACTGATACTGGTAATCCTGGTTGGACTGATTGTGATACTTCTTATCAGAAAACATCAGCAGAGAAGGCCAAGATTGGTATAAAATCTTTTTGTTATTACATAATTATGGTGCTAATTTAAATTAGTTGCGCTTCTTAAGTAAACAAAGCAAGCATAAGAACAGATGCCATGAAAAACTGCTGCCTTTTGAATTACTACCATTTTAAAGTTTAAGTGATCAGAACGTAACAATGCTTGAATTAAATTGATGCACTGCTGAAGAATGTTCTCAAGCTCAAGTACTCTCAAGTACTTCATAACCTCACACTTTCTTCGTACAGCAATAAAGATATAATAATGTTTAATTAAGGTTTTTCTTAATGTTACAGGTAGTGATCCAGGATCTGCAAGCAAAACTGCCTATAATGAACCACAGTCCTGTGTGACCAGTAACATGACACACTCTGGGTGAGCCAATAATTATGGCATCATCTCACTGTGATGATGATGAAGATGATGAACACAGGGCATTAGAACTATGTAGACATATCAGAATGTGAGATTTTTTTTTACTCTTGTTGATGACTGTAATATACTCCTTGTGTGTTTAAGTGTACATACATACATACATACATACATAAATACGTATATATATGAACAGTTTTACATTTACGTTTACCTGCATCCAAAGTTACAGTGAAATAAAAGAGTGAGCTGTCAGGCTTCTGCATGGAGAGAAAGGAAAGCATTTGCCCTGTTATCCAGAGATAGGGAGTTCAAATCTTGATGTGTATGTGGAAGAGGGTAGCTAGCTCTATCCTCACATGCCTTGGAGGTAGCAGCATGTGCTAGCTTTCACCCACCCTGGTTGCTAGCTGTCATGTTATAGGGAAGAGCTGACTAGTGGGTGGGAATTGGCCAAAAAAAAAAACTTTGAGCTGTCAGTGGAGATGAGAGTATTGCAAGACTATAAGTTTTAAGTTTTATCAACCAGAAACAAAAGTAGAGATCCTATCAATTATCAAAAGTATCAATCTTATATTTAGTATTTTCATAATCAGTATCAGTATCAGGTTTAACTTATTTTCTAGTCCACTGCCATATTGTGCCCCATGAATGGCCCTGTGAATGGCACCCTAAGATCTGTGGTCCTCTTCCAAATCGGTCCATGAGCGGATTTGGCATGCAAGGGTGTAAAAATTGAGCAATTAGTGCAGTCCTAAAAACTTCATTGCATTCCAGTAGGATTCTGTAGACTCCTTTCATTATGGCTTGCCATTCATTGATATTGGCAGAGAGTCACAAAACTGTACAGTCATTACTCAAACATTTTTGCTTATAGGGAAAAAGATACAATGATCGCAATGACTAATGCAGTTTTAATCTTTGTTTTTCCATTTGGAGCAAAAATGACGTTTATAATAATTTTGTCAAGCCAGCAAAAAACAAATTTCATAATATCATGGCAACAAATTTGGAGTGTGAAATCAGCTGATAAAGATGTACAGTTATAAGCATAAATTAAGTTACTGATCATATTCCGTTTAATCAGTTCTTTACAGGATTTGTTTCACGTAGGATATTATTGTAATGTTACTTCATGACAAATTAAAAAGTCACTTTAGGACGCTGAATTACCTTGCTATCAACCAATCCCCTGTTATTGGTCCTTGTAAATAAGCACAAAATTGTTGTGGGTAATAGACTACTGCTGAGCTTGCAACAAAGTCGATTTTACCAAAGGGTGCTTGAAGCATAAAATGAGAACCCAGGACGCCCTAAGGCCTCACTGACCTTCCAGGCGAGTGCAGACGAGGGCCATGAGGCTGCAGTTGTGCTATTCAGAACAGCGCCAGTGTGTGGGATGTTGATACAAACTGTACACATGAACCCAGGACAAGTTGTTTCAAAGCACATCTCCATTTCACTTTTGTATAAACACGCAGCAGCAGAAGCTGGCTATGATTGTTTAGTTACAGTACTGAGGATGTCAATACTGGAATGCAAAGTGTGGAGCTGCTAGCACACAGTAAATTGGAAAAAGTGGGAATTGGTGCATCTCTAAACAAATGCATAATGTTATTTCTGAATGAAGCACTAACAGGTTCTACAAATGTGATTTTCAGTTAACTTTTGTAAGTTATTTTCATGTGAAAATCTTTACAGAATTTATAAGAATAGATAGATTTTCCCCAGTAATTATCTCTTGGAAATTTAAGATAGTGTGGAATTGTCCTGGCTAGCAGCAAGCCCAGAACAGGAAAAACAAGTAATGTGTTGACATCTAAAATGGTTAGAGCACAGGAGAGATCAGAAGAGGATTTTTCAGCACAGATCTTATTACCTTTACCACCCTACACAAAATGAAGCTAGGTAAATAATAGATTGATATAAACAATGAGAAAACAAGTAGAAGAGTGCAAATTAATTCCTGTTTAAACAGGTAGAATGATGGGCTCCACCCTGGACTTCTGTACCAGCTGCTGTATTATAATATGCTTACTACTTCTAGTTTTAAAGGTCACTGGTGCGTGATAACTGCCATCTGTAAACTATAAAGGAGATACTATATGTGCAAAAGATTAGATGGACACTTGTATTTTGTGAAATGATAGGAAGCTTTCAGTTATATTTGGTTTGTGTAGTGTTGACAGGCAACTGAGTTACTGGCATTATTTCTGCACTTATCTACACCTGGGCTTGTTTTCTTCTGGTGTGTTTTTATTTTACTACTCCCTATGGGATATTTTGCTTGCTTGTGTTGTCTTTGTATTAAATACAAGTGTGACGTGTATTTTCATATTCCTGTAATATATATATATAAAACAATTTTTCCAGTTACAGCCTGCCTTAAAAGAGCCTAAATGTTTGACAGCAAGGCTGTTTTTCAAGAAATGACAGAATTGACACTTCCTTCTTGCTGCTGTTTCTGCTAGTCTGTTTCCACATACTGTAGATCAAAGATGAATAAAAAACTTAAACTAAAAGGAATGCTGCTGTGTTCATTCTTGCACAGAATATTGCAATGGTAGATTACGGATGTTGCACACTTTACTTCAGAGTATTCCTTATACCAAAATTAAGAAAGGATTTTTGATTAATGATTGAGCGAATGAATTATTGATTTTAACTGCCAGAACAGGGATATAAATAAGACTTTTAGTATCAAATTCAGTGTTTTTCATTGTTCGCCCTAGATTTTAACTATTGCTTCTGTCTGAATGCATTGCTTCTTATCTAGAAAACATAAAATGCTTAAATAAACAAAATAGTATCTGTAACAGGACATTTACAGGTGACATTAAGATTAGAAGGAATTGCATTCAGGAACCTGGTGAAACAGGAAGCCATGTACACGCTCTGCCCCATACAGGGAAAAATCCCTGATGTGTGGGTGTGTGTGTGTGTGTATAAATACTACTCTGTTAAATTTCTAACCATAGGGTTGTCTTTAGGGAAAAACACCAAATTTTTTGTTCCATTCATTAAGTGGTTTTGGAAAGTCCACTTCTCTAAAACACTAAGGCTAGACTTTATAGTCTTTTCACACTTTCACACTATACTCAGCAATACCTTAAAAAGGTGATTTGATAAAAAAAAATGTTGATAAAATTAAATGGTCAGTATACTGTAATGTCCAAACAAGTACTTAATATCCCTCTTTTTGATAAACCACTCGCAAACAAAGCGGTTCTATCTACCATCCTGGTCAAAATTTAGAATCAGCTGTGCCATATTAGTTCACAGTTCTTATGAATATTTTGCAGCCCACATATCCTTTTTGGCATCCTAGAGAGTCAATATCCTGTTTAACAGCTCATAAAACCCTCTTATCTTTATCAGCATGATATTTGATCATTTTTGATAACAATGACTTGATGGCGTATTTACTGAACACTACACATAGGTTCTGTTCAGGGTTTCAGAGACCCAAACACCTGTTTCTCCATCAAACAAATGAAATAGATTTTTGTTTATGTAAACCTTGTATGACAGATAACTTGTTAGACATGCTATGATGTCTTTTAGTAATAATATTTTATGGTCATACATACAGATTTCATCACCTTCCTGAAATAGGCGAGGGTTAAACCTTTGGCCATTTCATTTTTACAGACTTTTATTATTATTAGGGATCAAACACCAAAGGTGTGTAAGTACCCTATTGGCATTGTGTGTTTTCTTGTGTTTTATTTCTTATTATCTATTATTATACTTTGATATGGGAGTCTTTGGCAGCCTATTCCATAACACTTGGTATGCTTTTTAAAAAGTTTGACACAGCGATAGAGAATAGCCTTGGCTACTTACAAAGTAGTTTTTGTGTATGGCACTGTAACTGGCACTTGTAAGTGCCACCAAAAGAGAAAAGTTGAATACACATTTACAATCATAGCTCAGAAACACAATGCTGTAGAAAGGTTAATTCAACATTCAATGTTGCGTCAACTTTCATCTTTTTTTCTTTGCCTCATGCTAAGTTCAGCATGTGTACCATGTTTTCAATTTCCACCAGCAGGTGTTTTTTTTTTTGCTTCTTTTCCTACAATTTCAGTCATCATGAAATATGGATTACAGCCTCGTGATGCCAAACTAAACAAAACTTTTCATGGACCTTTGATATGTGGGGCAGTACATCAATAATGCACAAATGAATTTCAGGGTGAAGTTGCCAAACAGGAAATGAGGGCATATCTCAGGAACTGTGATATATTCGGATCAAATTTCTTTCAAGAGTGAAGGACCAGGATCTGAGGGGCACAAGACATTTTGTCTATATTCACCTCTAGGTGGCTTTATAATTCATAAATTAGTGAAATTACTATTAACTGTTGAACTGCTCAACATCAAATCATATATCTTCTCTCTGTTGATTGGAAAGTGCCAAGTATTCTTAAAGTAATGATTTTTGTCAAACAGGAAGTGAGCCAGCCATTCTGAGTTCTAACCAAATCTATAGTTTCATTTCTACAAGTTCTCTCCAATCAGTGTGAAATTTGGATCACAGCATTGTGAGACCAGCCTGAACTAAACTTGTTTCTCAGATTTTTGACATGCAGAATGATTGATCCAGAACACAAAAATGAATTTGATGGCAAAGTTGCTAAACTGGCCATTTCTCAGAAATGCTTTTATCTATTAACCCTAAACTTGGGACATACATTATCAGCAGCATGACCTGATTTTAACAACCAAGCTTCATCTCAGCATTGGCTTGATGTATTGCCATCAAATTTATATAAAAAAGATCTCCCTTTGGGAACAAACACTGGTGATCCTAAAGGCTTCTGGTTTGTCACTAAGGAGTGGGGCCAAAAAGTATTATTATTATTATTATTAGTAGTAGTAGTAGTAGTAGTAGTAGTGGTTGTAGTAGTGGTAGTAGTAGAAGTAGTAGTAGAAGTAGTAGTATTAGTATTAGTAGTAGTAGTAGTAGTAGTAGTAGTAGTAGTACCATATACAAATAGTGATGAAATAAATGCAAATAAATCAGTCTCAATAAGACATAAGGGCTAACACATTCCAAAAAAACCCCAAAAATATTAGTTGTCCGATTTCAACAAAAAATCACAACATCTCTTCCCAGTTTCATTTTCTGCACATAATCGGTCCCTGGCTGTCTACTGACAGGTAAGCCTGTGGCTAGGTCCTTTTAATGTGATCGAGTGGGGTTTTTGCTGCTCTACCTGCCATACTACCCAGATTTGCTAACACACACCAATGAAGCTGGATTTTGGTTTCATTCCATTCTCCCATAATTCTCCCTACAGTGTCCTCAATGGGCATTTTTTCCACATTCACTGCCTTTTCATGACTTGCAGGCATGTCAATACACATGTTATTTTTGGTTAGCTGTGTGATTAAATGAGCCACTCAACAATGACCACACAATAAAAACACACAACAAGCACCAGCTCATTGCTTCAACCAAATGAATCTCTATGCCTGGATGTCTAAGCTGAATGCACACGCTTCCTCTGATATGCTAGTGATAGCTAGCAGTGTGGGTGGCATGCATGAGCAATAGCTTTGATGGTCTACTGTTAGCATTGCAATGTGGGCATTATGATTTTGTTACGTAACAGTAGTTCTATGAACACTGGGTAATTGCCACGCCTCCTTGTCATTCAGAACTACTGCCCCTGGAAGTTTGGCAAGAAAGAGCCAACCTACGAGCAATCTATCTTCCCCCTACTGGCATATTTGTGGGGCGAAGATATATAGAAATGCCCCACACACAGTATCTGAAGCTTAGGAACGAACCCGGGACCCTGGAGCCTCCTTATCATATGACCATATGGCTACAGTAATTATTGAATTATGCTGCATCATGTGTCACTTCAAATATTTCAGCATGCATGTGCATAAGCACAAGAAGGCATCCAGGTGATCATCATTACTCTTGTCACAGTTACACATGTAACTAGCACTGATATGTGTGAGCAATACTGAGCCTTCCAAATCCTTTGTCAGAAGACCATTATTAGGTTTGAGTATGTTCTTGTGTTGTAAAGAGCTGAGAGTTTCTCCTGAATTGCAGTAAAACTTAAACACATAATCAAAAGAGTTTGTATTATTATATTGTATTATTATTCAGAATTTGTATTATTTTCATTTTCAACCAGTTGAATGTTCCCAAGGCACTGACTGATCACTTCTATCCATAATGAATATCAGGACACAGATCAGATCAGATCAAGAGTGAAGAGAACCAAAGCACTTATCTAACAGCTTTCACTGAACAATGTAACTTTTCTAGTAGTGTAGATTTTATTTCTCTAAGAAACTTTTCCGGGAACTTACTTAGTATTTACGTAACCAACGTTTGTTCTGGCATGTGTGTGCCTGGTATTGGTTTACATGTGTGTTTTGTAATTAAAATGCTTTCAGATCTAATAGACTTAACTTGACATTGTATATTCACATTATACCTTTATCTGTAGAAGTAAATACTTAATTTGATACAAAAGAGAAAAGCAGAATTACCTCTGTAAAATTTATTATTAGGCCAAGAAGAAATATAATACTATAATATAAAAACTATAAATGAATGATCCGTCTTGTGAGGCAGTGCTTTCAAATGGGGGAGTCAAAAAGGTCATCATCAGGATGTAGTGTGACGCAATTTAAATGTCTGATATCATGAGGATTAATCTGCCGTACTGTTTGACAATTTTCACTTCCCTGTCACAAGTCAGAGAGTCACATGATTACTTGCGCTTTAGACAGTTTGAGTGATTCTCATTGTGTTTTCATTTTGGGCTGATGGACATTACTTTGTGCATATCGTTTCTTCTCTGAAGGCCTTTCTGTTACATGGTGCTGTTTAAATTCTGAGCTAAATGTAGAAAAACATGGCATAATTTTCCATTAGAATACTGTTATTGGAAAACTGTTTTTCTTTTAGGCTCAGTCAGTGGTAGTCACCAGGTAAAAAAGTTATATGAAACTTACTACTGAAATTCAAGCAAAATGAGGATGTGTTTGAGAAATTCCCATACTTAGATATGTTTTTATAGTTTATAGTAAAATGGTATTTAAATACATTTTTTATTTTTATTTTTATTTTTTTTTTACAAATTTTATAGTTTGATTTCACACATGTTTTAGTTACCATTACTTTTATAAAAATGATAAAAAGCATACAATTTATACTTTTAATCCAGTGATCAATCAAAATGCTGTATTTTTTATATACATTTCTATCACCATGCATTTGTCCATCTTGCTTTGGTTCTTAGTTTGTCTGATAGGAAGTGGTAATACGTTAATGAAAGACAGCACAAGCTGAAATCTTTACTGATGTGTGTAAACCCTGTGTATCGGTACAGTGTAATAAATTGATCTAAGATAAAATGACTTGATATGCTGAACTTGTTTTTTCCCCCTAAAAATGGGAACTGTTGAAAAACCAACTAATCTTGCTTCATGGAAATTATGGTATTGGCTTTTCTATTGACCAATCTATTGGGAAACTACAGTTTCCTACATCGCGAGAGAAATATAACATCATGGATTAATGCTCCATACTTGTTTTGCCACCTTAGTGTGGAAATATTGTAACCAACAGAATTCAATCTGCAGCATGTCCTTTCAAGTTTAATATGTACTAGAACACTGGTTCCAGAAACCCATGTTCTGACCTGTTTTGAAACCCTGAAAAACCCACTTGTGATTGTTGATGGAAATATAGCATTTTATAGATTTTGGTGCTGTGGAGCTGAGTGGTGTCAAGCAGTGTAATGATTGATGCTTCTCTGAAGAGGAAGTGATGGGTGAAATGGCAAACCACAGCATGTGTAATGCAAGCCGCCTTCCTCTCTGCCAGTGAAGGACCGGAGCAGGACTGTGGACAGGAAGTTGTAGTTGGCATGTGATAAAATGCACCGAGGCTTGATGTTAGGGATGGCAGAATAAACCTTTGAGCTTGCTACGTGTAATTTCCAGCACATCTGGCAATCTGCCGTGCTAAGCAGTTGAATGGTTAGCATGCCCTTGCATGCAAACCTGAGTGAACATTGTGTGATTAACTTGGAGGTGTTGTGAAATATCAGCATTTTTTAAATGTCAGCATATACTTCAGGCTAGTACTTGATGAGTTCACATGTATTCTCAGCTCATTCTCATTCTCATTGTTTTTTTTTTTTGGGGGGGGGGGGGGGGACCAAACACCCCCACCAATTTTTATTACCAATTAATGAATATTTTTATTTCCTGTTAATTTTAAAAAACAAAAATTTTAAATTTATTTT
>JAQQZX010181200.1:0-19824 GCA_030068355.1 Notoglanidium maculatum
GTCTCGTTTCACTGTACACTGTACCACATGTATACATTGAAATGACAATAAACACACTTGAACTTGAACTTGAACTTCAGCATGGCAGTGTGAACGTAGCCCTAGTTGAAAATCTTTTTTCATAAAAGTTGGTGCTGGTGTCATTACTGTCACTCCTTTTCAGCCAACCAATCCTACAGTGGTTAGTGGTGACATGTTGTCAAGATAATGTTGTTATAGAAACATAATTGGTGTGCAGTGTAGAAGTGCATTTTTGATGAATCACTGAGATGAAGCATTCCCCAGCACCCTGCCATCCCTCTTCGGACAGAGGAAAAACACTATATGGACACTTGCCCTAAATGGTTACAGGTGTAACATTAGTCGTATCATGACATACCATTGTACTCTTTTCTCTGCCTTAAGCACCTCTTTATTACACCATTAATTTGTATTTTGTGCCTGATCTGTCACAACCATTTTGCTGCCTGTGTTGTTACAGCGGTGCAAAAAAACTATCCGCTAGTGTTAATAGGCAAAAGAGAAATGGTATCACAGGGCAGAAGCCTTAACATTGTGATGTAAACGTTGTGTATCATAACTTCTGTTTTCACTTTAGAGCCATTTAAAGATATTGGGCTTTATAATAATTTTAGAGTTCCACTCTCCATTGTTGTTCATTTGGGAGTCTTGTTACTGGCTTCACTTTCGACTTGCTTGACCTGAGCAATGACTTGACTTTTCTTGCTTTTGGCAGGGACTTTACTTGCTTGATTCTCACCGCAGCAACTTGGGAGTTGAAGGTCAAGACTTAAGACTTGATTGTGGCTTGCACATGTGTGACTTACTCCCACCTCTGGTTAGTACTGAAATGACTCACAATTAATTACGACTTAAGTACTGCTTTTACATTTACATGAGTAAGTTCATCAGAAAAAAAATAAAAAAATAACTGTCTCAGTTATCAGTGATACTGGCCATGAACACAAACAGGCCACTTCGGCATGCAGCTGTATTAAGTCTAGTCTTAGTTTTGTTACCATCACCATCTAAAATTCATATTTTGAAATCCCATTTAAAAATAAGGTTGTAATATAACGAAGTAAGTAATTCTATGAATCATCCAAACATTTTTCACTCCTAAGCTTCATATATTTTGCATATTGTTTATATAGTGTCTTTTAAATAGGCAAAGCAATGATAGTATCAGTGAGTGTAAAAATACTTTGTGATTACTGCAAGACTGAACATTTCATTCTGTGAAAAGAGTCGCTTTTTCCATTTGATACATATTTTATGCTCAGATGTATCTTATGGTAGTATTTCATAAAGTGTTAATATGTGGATGGGTCACAGAATGATTTTGGTAAAGTAACAATGTCACAAGTGGACTTGTCATTACTATCTATATTCCATTATTCCATTAAAGGCTACATAAAATTACAATAAACCAAATGCAAGATCATCAAACCTACTTTTACAAAATTTTTTTAAATAGTTGTCTTCTATTGGCAGTGTTAAAACATTTTTTAACTTTAAGCATCTGTTCCTATAAATTATCTGCCAATTATCTGCATTGTAATGCATCTAAAACAAGCTAAATAATCTTATATGTCAGATTTATAATAATTACATAATAAGAAAAAGATATATTTCTCAATATATTACATATTAAGATATAATTTTTACAGTGCAAATGCTTGTGGGTTTTTTTTTTTTGGGGGGGGGTGGTTATCAAGTGTTACTTGATAACAAGGCACACAATTTGAAATAATTGAATAATTTTAAATAGAGTGAGCACAAGCTCACCATTGGACTTTTTCCAATCTTCCCCTATTCAGTTTTGTGTCCACTTTAGCCTGAGATTCCTGTTCTTGGCTAACAGGAGTAACCTGATGTTGTTTTCTACTGTTGTAGGCGTTATGCTTACAGGTTCAATGTGTTATGCATTCTGATAGGATTTTCTGTTCAACACGGTTGTAAAGTCTGGTTATTTAGGTTACCATAACCTTCATGATTGAACCAGTCTGGCCTTTGTCCTCTGACCTCTCTCATCAACAAGGTTTCTGTGTGCAGACTATTGCTAACTGGATGTTTTTTTGTTTTCTTTTCTTTTTACACCATTCTTTTACACTCTAAAGACTGTTGTGCCTGCAAATCCCAACAGATCAGCAGTAAAATACTCAAGCCAGCCTATCTGGATCCAGGACCATGATATGGTTAAAATCAATGAGATCACATTTATTCCCCATTCTAATGTTTGATGTGAACATTAATGGTATGATTTGATGCATTGTGTTGTTATCACAACTGGGTGACTGGATGATTGCTCAATTTCAGAGTGAATGAAAACACCCAAATTCACTTAGGGTGTACTCACACAAGGTGCAATTGCCTTGTACCATGCCTGGGTATGATTGTCGCCTTCGCCACTCCCACACTGACTTGCACTCACATTATTCTTAACGTTCCGGGCCCAAGAACACGTACATTATCAAGATGCAACTTATTTTGCTAAAGAAAAATTTTGCTGGCTAGCTGACCTGTGCCCAAGCGATCACTGTAGTTAAACGAACCAGTCTTTGGGGGTCAAACGTGCTTGTACACCCTTGAACTCAGGCACGGTATGCATCAGTGTGATCACTTATGATGTGCATTCAATTCATTTAAGAATATTTGGGCTAATAACGTGTCTGGTCTGAATAATTTTAAAAATCTGTATGCAAGTAAGAGGGTTGTGTGTCCCTGCACCTCAAACAACTCCAAATAAGCTACAGTGTAAAAACAGCCATGTTTTCAGGCTAGCATGCTATGCAAGAGCACTTTTCTTCAACACAAAGAAGTTATATGTATCATAATGTATGTGTATACAATAGTATGATAGTATCTATGAGTATGCCATTAATCACGTTAAATTATTTCAAGACAGTGGCAGGGAATGACACCTTTGTCCCCTATTGAATTATATTTCCATGAATTAAGCAAACTATGGAGTGTAGAAAGCCACCAGCATGTGACATGTTTGGATGATTGATATTAAGTAGAGTTGTTCTAAAGGTGAATCGGAGTCTCTGAGTGTTCAGATGGGATTGCTGATGACGGGCCCTTCGCTCCTGACCTGCCCGCGCCATCATTATTCTAAAAGGTCAGCTATTATTGCCCCACTCCTTTACATGGCCAATGCCCTATCACAGAGAATACAGAGAACAAGGGCTACCACCATTAACACCTGACAGAACAAAATACAGGAAAGGAACAGGTATGAGATGAAGCTAGAAATTTAAGAAAAAATATGAAGAAAAAGGTGGCAAAGGTAAGTCAGAAAGACAGGATGTGTGCTATTCCAACAGCATGCACTTCACACAATCCACACACGATCAATATACAAGGTGGTTGTTTTAGCCAGGCAGCTCTGAGCCATTTATAGCTCCTACGATTGTTCTCTCTGCTGATGGGTTGCTATGATCACTGTGATTGGTAAGATTAATGACAGATTAAGGTGTGATTATCGAATTTCCACCAATCAGCTTGTCAATCAATAGTGCTATTGTGCATCCAGGAGCTTTTTGGTAATAGGATAACTGAAAGCCTGTTGGAAATTAAACAAGTTAATTTACTATTAGTGTACGTCAAATGTACATTTGGAGAAGCAAGTCTATGGGATGTGTGTGTGTGTATTTTGATCCATTTGTTTAAGTCATATTATTCCAAATACCAAATTATTTCATACTGGGTGTATGTAGTTGAATCACAAACTATCACTGAAAGTGATTTATTATATTTTGTTATATTCCGTGTTTAAATAGAGAGAATGTATTTGAATTTCAGTAATAAACAGCACTGCATTCTTAAAGCAGTCATTATAAAGGTACTTATATTGGAATCAGTGGTATATGTGTATAAAAAGGAAATAAATGTTAATTGAATATCGACCTGACCCCAAGCTTTCTTCCAGTGTTTCTGTTTAGAAAAATGTGCTACATAAACTCACAGGTGGTAAATATATTGATGAGCAAAAATGCCATGTTTCTTTTTTTAGGGATGTTTTGTTCATTAGCATGTATTCATCAAACTCTCACCCATAGCCTTAATTTCCCCTCATTAAAACTCAGGAGGATTTTGTTTGTCCTACAGTCTGCTTTAATCTATGTAAAATCTCCGCCTGCCTCTTTTGATCTTCTTCTGTGAGCCTTGACTCAAGCCTCATCAGTGTAGGACCCTTGCCTCCCCTCCTCCGTCCTCTTCATTTTTCCATTCATCTCTCCTCACCTCTACCTCCCTAATGTAATATCACCAATAAGTGTATGTTTGTTGTTGGAGGAAGTTTGCTTTTATGAGTGTAGTCTTAATTTTATAACTGTAATTTTATTATAAAATTATGACAAATTAGACTGAAGGTAAATGCTTTACTATTTAATATTGAGGGCACAATTGGTATTTTTCTAGTTTATATATATATATATATCTTCTGATATATTCTACAAAAGAAAAAAAGGGAAGAAGGGAACTGAATCACAAATATGAGAAATTGAGGAAGATGGCTTCAGGGACCTTGGGACCTGCACAGTAATGTTATTTTGCTGGTTTCTTTTGATGTGATAATGACTATGAGCTCTGCAGTAGTCTGGACCATGGCTAGTTAGTCATACTTGCAGCATGGACAAAGATCATAAAGGAAATATTACCTACTTGTTATCAGAATTCAAAAGTAAATGTGTGCATGTAAAGCAGTGGGTTGTAATTATGTCTATGCTATAAAGACAGATTCATTATTGGGAGGGGGCATATGAAGGGACATGTTTAACTTAGTGATATAAATAAATTATTACATTAAAAATATGTAAAAATGTTATAAAAATCTTGTTTTTTGGTTTCGTTTCACGTTGTACTAACTTCTACTTTCTTTAATAACAGAGTTTAGCTCTTTTGTATGATTAGGGAAGTTCCACACCTACGAGAACTGTTGCTGAGTGAAATTTGATATTTTTGGTTCATTTGATTTCATTTGTTTCCTCAGCACATGTAATAAAAAATGTAGTTGGGGGGACTGAAAAGGTACTCCTAAAACTTGGTCATTAATTGGCCAGAAATATGATCACTGAAAAAAGTAAACAAAGCTTTATCAAGCGCGTAAAGAAATCATAAAAATCACCCAAGCATGGAACATGGAGCGGCACTCAATAAATTACTAGATAATAGTAGACATAGGTAGTTAAAAATACTTTGTGAGTCACATTCGCCTTTGTTTCCTTTTGTTGTTTGTTCATTTTTCTCCAGAACATATGGCATTTCTGCAGCACTACAGCCCTGTCCATTAGTTGAGTTTATCTGCTTGCATCAGCAGAAAAATGCTGTCAGCAGTTCAAAATACATGGCATTTTTGGTTTACTTTGTACACTTGGATCGATTCAGGATCAAACTGCTTTCTCACTGTAATTGCACCATTACTACAGTTTGATTGGAACTCTGTAGATCTGTCTCCGACTGGTTATTTTGGTCTGCAACTGAATACGCTTTCTGAGTTTTCACCTGTGCAATTGAACAGTACCAAAGAGAAAAATACACATAGCATATCTGAAAGCACCTTCAGACCTTGGCTTATTGAACTAGCATGAGTATATGTTTCGTAAGTGACTCTGCTAAATGCCATAAATGCTGTAAATGAAGTCAACATTACTGCGGTTATGAATCAGTTTGTGCTTTGTTCCTACTTCCCAAAGTGAGTGTTAGACAGGGCAACAAGACTGCTGCATGGGACATGAAAGATAAAGTGCTGTTACAATGAGTGAATATGCAATATCTTGCTGTTCCTTTCCAGTAGGAGCTGGAAATTCACTTGCTAAAGCTAAGATGAATCATACTGATAGAAAAGGGTATCATCACCGGGGGAACAAAACTGGTGAGAAGCATGCTGAGGTGTATGCTAAAGCAAATCATTGTTAGTTGTCTTCACTGTGCATCTTTAAACATCAGTGTGAAATTCTTTTAAAGAAAGCAGCCAATGAGCCAAATACAGGTGAGAAACTGTGATATTTGACACAAACCTGATTTCATGAAAACTGAAAAGGAGCTGACATTCTTTGTGCACAAAGACACAGGTCTATTGAAGATAACAATTTGTGACAAGATGCAAGCAATGGTATACCAATAAATTCATTAATGCAAAGCCAGGTTTGTGCAAGTGCACATTTCCTTGAATTTACAAAGATGCACATTAACCTTGTACTGTCTAGAAAATTTGATTACAATGGATTTCATTTCTAACCGTGTCTCTTGTGATGAAATTTCATCTCCTATTGTTCCAGCATCAATGCAATGCTTGGCTGGCCTTGATTAAAGCAATGAACTGTGGCTTTTTGGATTATCGTGTGATCTCTTCTCTTCTCAATGCAGCAGTTTTAGAAATGCAGAACTCACTGCCACTCAAACTGTGGGATGTGCACAAGGCTCTGTACATCAAGTACCAATCAATAAGACAATTAACCTGTAGGGCAAATGTAATGTTATGTTGCAACAGTAAATGCAGGACATAATACCTGAATACATTCCATGAATGGCTTCCACAGTCATAAAGAAAAGCAACAATGGCGAGATGCCCATTTATGTATATGGAAAAAAATCCTAATTGCTCTACAGCGTGCCAATCATCTTCTTGGAGTATGGTAAGAATTTGATACCATTTTGAGAACTCGCAATGAGCCTACTACAGAACCAGTGCAGTGCTGGGTCATGAAACTTAATAACTTAATGAAAATCCAAGTTGGGATATTTTTACCTAGAGATGCAGAATGCCATGCAAATAAATTAATTTTGCACTTGCTATTTGATTTACTAAGATTGAATGTCAAACAGTGTCCAATGGTCAATTGCCTGCACAAATTAATACATCCTGATAGCATGTATTAAATCTGCAGAAGCCAGTTACCACAAGGTGAAGACAAAGCTATACTATATTATATATTTTTATTAAGAAAAAGAAATTTTTTTTTACTTAAAGTATGCGTCAATAAAAATAATCAAGACATTTTTCAAAATTATGCCTTATTACCACTGTATACTTGTGCCTCCAATACACATAGTTTTAAACAGTGACTTTTAAAAAGGTTATTAAGATAATGTACACTCATCTCTAAACTCTATTGTGAATATTTTTTTTTAACCTGGCACGCTACCTTTTGCTTATGCTATACTTGAGTCTCAGTTTTAGTTACTTCTAGGCCTTTCTTCAGCTATGTTCATACTACCAGGCTGAAGTGAATCAAATCAATTTTTTTTTTGCCGTAATTTGACACAGATCTGATGTTTTCAGGGCTGGGTGGCCACAAAACTCAAATCTTTTCAAATCAGATTTTAAGTCACTTTTACACGTGGTCCTAGCTCAGATATATATTCGATTCATGGCCATGTGACATGAATGAGAATGGTCAGATCGGAATTCATGTGGCTGTTTGCCTACACACATGCACTGAGCTGGCACTGCAGCACTGCCGACAATAGCTGTGGAAACAGGAAAAGCTAGCTGTCTGGCTTTTGTCCACCTTCTAGACCTGCTCATTTAAACATTAATGCCACAATCCATTGTCCTCAGAACCTAGAAAGTATCTAGTCGATTTTCACCAAGTTTAAATCTAAATGTCTTCCAGTGCTTCAGCTTGGAAAAAGAGTATGTTTTATCTTTGAATTTGAAAACATATTATGAAAAACTGCGTGAATTATTTCTTTGTGACTTGCATTGAGAAATGACATAAGACTATTCTTGTTTATATTTGCTTAAGAAAAATGTATGTCCCAGTTGTTTTATCTCATTACTAAAAATGGGCTGAAATCAACAAATTCATTACAATACTAAACCTGCAGAGCTGTCAAAACACTTTTTTTTATTTTTCCCTGATTTTTCACGCTAATTTAGTCATGTCCAATTCCCACCCATCAGCTAGTTCTCCCCATCACATGACATCTGCCAGCCAGGGAGGGTGAAGCCTACCACACGCCTCCTCTGAGGCACATGAAGCCAGCCGACCGAACTGCTGTACATGCAACACCAAAGGTTCAGCCTACTACTACTACTGTTATCAGATTTCCATTTTAGATTCATTTGATATATTGTAATCACTTAAAGATAAGTGATTGAAAGATAAAATAAGCGGCTGGCTGACAGGACAGGAGTAAATCCATTTTCTTTTCTGTTTTTCACTCATTCAGTCATATTTTACTAGTAGTGTGAAAAACGAGGACATTTAGACATAAGTGCAATCAATTTTATTTTGAAAGCCAACCGTCCTAAAGCAGAAAGTTGTCAGAAATACTGATAGACAGAGAGATCCAAAGACATGGAAGAATGGTCATAGACAGAATGGCAAAAAGAAATGTAGTGTGTGGGGTTTCACAGATATTCTTTTATTGTTACAAGTAAGAAACATGCTCAAACAGTTTATGTTAAAATTGTAATTTAGTTCATTTCAATAAGGCCTCAGTTGTAAATTTCACCCTCATTCTTGCTGACATATCTCTTGCAACTGTTATGTGTAGCCATAAACTGATTATGTTTGTTAAAAACACTAAAAAAAAATTAAAAAAAGGATTAAATTGAATTGAGTAATCAATATATAACATATATAATATTATACAATGACATCCCTTCTGGAGTTTCAGCTTTCAACTTGGACCTGAACTGACTGTAAAATGACATAAGATGAGCAGATTATGACATGCTTACTGAAGTGTTCATTCTATTGGCAGCACACATCGAATTTGTGTCACTTGTGAGGTTTCTGTTCCCTCGAGTACACTAAGGCACAATGGACACCAAGCAAATCTTAGTGGAGCCATTCACAGGCTATATTCAGGTAATATATCCTGCTTTCTTTGCCTTTCTTGTAATGAAACACTTGTATACACTCAGCTCCGCTATCTCATATCTGCAGGTAGGTTTTCAAAAGAATATTGACATACTAAATCCATTTAAAAAAAGGACTATACAGCTATTTCTATGCCATTATTCTGGCAGCTTGAAAATATATCCAGACAAAATAGCAAACAATTCATTCTGCAGTATTTGCTTTAGCATTCTTAATTTAGTATTTAATTAAGCATGACAGCATGTAGTTGATTCATGGAGGAAAGGAATAAAAACACATCTGCTTGAGTGTCTAAAGTTTGTTTCATTGAATAGTGTAGTGAAGGGCAGCACCACAAAGAATGCATTCAAACAACAGAAGAATATTGTGGATTTTTAATGCAACAACTTTTCTGGGACTAAGTGTCGAGCAAAAATAAGCCTGCCATCTTATCATAAGGGAAAGCATACGTAAGGGGGATGGTTGGTGTGTTTTAAATGATAATATGGTGTATAGCAGAAGATGCAGGATAATATAGGCTATTAAGCAATCAAAAAGCACTAAAAGTGTCAACCTCAGAACCCAATCAAAGCATATCGCCGAACAATCGAGCATTAAGGCTTGACGAATATTAAACCTAGTTTAGGTATTTGAACTCAAAACCTTATGGTCAGAATCTGCCCTGGGCAGTGGTGGCTCAATGCTTAAGGCTACAAGTTATTGTAGGTTGTAGTTATCAAGAAGTTATCAGAAGGTTGGGGTTCAAGCCCCAGCAATTTTGTGAGGCCCTCAGTCCTATCTGCTCCTGGGGCTACTGTATCAAGGCTGACATTGCCCTACGACCCTAACAAGCTGGGATATGTGAAAAATATGATATGCGATTTCACTGTTCTATGATGTATATATACGACAAAAAAGGCTTCTTCTCTCTCATGTTTCAATGATTGTTTTTCTTTGTTAAACACATTTTTTAAAATCTGTTTATCATCATTACATTATATCTTATGAATGATAAGTTACAGAACTACTCTAAGAGCTGCTTTATTATAGAAAATTATTGCATGAATCTTGAATTGAGAATTTAACCATGCTGTGGAATAATATTATATATTCATTTCATGCAGCCCACTAGCTCATTATATATGTATTACCTTCAACTTACTAATTTACATCATGTCTCAGGTGATTTCATTCAATTTATCATTTAACACGTTCAGCACAGGTTATAACGTTAAACGACTTCGGTTCATGGATAAAGAAACAAGGTCAATAAAACTTCAATTTCTCAAAATGAAAACCTCAAGTTATGTTAAAGCCCCAGGACAGTGAGCTAGCATATCTATACGTAGCTCACGCTAACTTTATTGATAAATTCTAACATTGCATTTGACCTTATTTTGACAATTAAAAAATGATTATGGGTTATTTTTTAGCTTATTATTATTAAACCCTTATAAACCCCTTTTCCCCCTAGCTAATTTAGGAAAGCTATGTTGGAGTTGGATCACAAGAACCAACAGAATGTTACAATATTGGTCCTTATTGCTTTGTTTCTTTGCTCTGTGTGCTACACAAGCACTTGCACAGAGTAGGATATTTGACAGGAAGAAAAATAAACTTAAAGTCGTTGCTGGTTTGATAATGCACTGTAAAAATGTTATCTGGAGATTATATCTAGTATGTGGTCAAATTTGATTATTATTACAATTTTCACTAATTTCAAGGTTTAAATTTTCCTGTTCATTTTGCACTTAATTTTGCTACTTTGGAGCATTTACTTCGAGAAAGAAGCAAAATTATCTGCTAACTGAATGAGAAATTTTTTTTTAACTTGAAATCCGTAAAAAATCACATGATGTAGTATAAATCATGCATTTGATTTATGGTATTCTTATAATAGGAAATACTAGATACATTTGACTATCCATCCATACATTATCTATACTGCTTATCAGGCAGGGTCATGGGGAAGCCAATCCCAGCTGACTTCGGCCAACAGGCAGTGCACATCCTGGACAGGTTGCTAATCTATCGCAGGGCTAACACACGTTCAAACCGAGAACCTTCTTGCAGTGAGGAGACAGTGTTAACCACTGCACCACCTTTTTTGCATTCTAAGTGCACTTTATGACATTTACTCAAAGAAAAAACAAACAAAAGAAAATCCACTAGCTGGGCTAGCACACATCAGATTTTCTTTTTGATGTAATCACAGCCTTTTATTCTTTCTTAGTATAGACACATTAATTTATAATCTAAATGAACAAAGCAACAACATAAGCTGTACATTAGCACTCATTACAGCATGCTTTTGTAAAATCTCGGCTTTTTCTGTGCTGCAGCAATATCTAGTGTTTTTCAAATGAGTAAAGATGCTGCCTGCTATGATTGCTGCTGCATGCAATCTGTTGTTGAATAAGTTTGTGCAAGTAACAGCATGACTAATGTCTGATATAGGGAAGATGTGTTCCATTAGATTAACCCCAACATGCAAGTGAAACGTGTCTAAGCCTATTGTTTCCATCTCATGAAGGTGGAATATTTTATTTCCTTGTCAGAATATATTTTCTGCATTTTTCTTTTCATATTAAAATCTATGCAACAATTACATTTGCATATAGTATTTTTTTAAATGTGGTGCCAGGACTGATATTTGGCAAGTAGCAGTGACGTCAGAATAATAAGTGGTAAACAATACGAATAAATATATCAAAATATTTATGCAACTTTCTAGGTTGATAAATTTGCAATCTAATTTTAATTATTTTAATTTTTCCCTTTTCCACTTACATGAGCATGCTATGGTAAAAATAATAGATCACCTCAAATATGGCTACTTGCTCTGTATATTAATTTTTATTATGGGCCATTTAGCATTCATGGTGCAGTGTAGTTACAGTCTTTAGTCCCATATTCAGCATTTAGGTCATACAAAATTAGACAAAAAACTCCATCTATGACCCTTAAAGGCTCAATGCTTTGTCCCTCTTTCTATTAGAGGTGGAGTCGTTAGGTAGCTATGAATCCTTGAAGAACCCAGCTCTTCCTCAGTGGTTCTTGATTTGTAGTTTCTAAAATTTTATCTGGGTAAAATCCGTATCTTTTGAAACAAATGTCTTGAAATGTAACTTAGTGTATAACAATGCAAACTCAAAAGAACATTTCTGCCCAGTGTTCTAAAGTTGCATCACAGAGTAGTGTGTTACTGTGATTAAGCACTATCAAGCAACATGTCATCTTATGTGCCCTCTCATATATCCTTGTTAGTAGCACTAGAACTCCTACACAGAGGTAGAAATGTACACTACAACTAGAAGAAAAAGAGAATATTGTTTGTGGTTTTCTAATGCCTGTACTTGTGCATTCCAAGTGCACTTTGTGACATTTACTGTATGCAATTACAAAGTATATGAAGAAAAAAAAGATAGAGAACACGAGAATAGATGTTTTCACTTCCTTTCTTTTCAGACCATGAGGGCAGTTTCCTTTGAAACTCCCTCTGCTTGTTTCCTTGCCAAGTACCAGCTGCACTACAATGAGTGTCATTTGGAAGTGTGGGTGCTGCAGACACAAACCAATAAGTTATAGATTGCTCATCTGAATTATCAAACTTTTTCAACTTTCCGAACCTTTTGTATTCAGGACAGGACTAGTGTTCTGTTTCTTCTACCAGACACTGACGGAGATGTTAGATTAACACAATCAACGCCCAAATTGTTTGTGACCAGAGCATCTTCAGCAGGCACGTTCAGAATGCTGACCTCAATGTAGGATAATGTTGATAATGTTGTGCCTCACAGGCGCTGGGAATAATGCTGGTTATTCATTAACATTCTCTGATTCTGTGCTGCCACTGCAGGGAGTGGAATGTGCAGCAGACATGGCTGCGGTGCCAGCTAGGAAGAAAAATGTAAGCTTCTTTGCCACACTGCCACTGCAGGAATGACTGGGAACAAATAGAAGACACAGCTGATCAGCCTCATGAAAGAGCAACAGTGAGTGCCTTTACTGTATTGGAATGTAGAATAAAGGTGTTGGCAGTAGCCATAACGCAAGTCCATGAGGATTGATATCTGCACCTTGGCTGAGAGACCAGTGGCCTCATTAGGGCTAAAGCTTTGCGTGTAAATGTCTAAATTTAAGACAGTTGATATGTTGGTTTATAAAGCATATGATGCTGTATTTCTAATACTGTGGTATATTTGCTTCTGGCCCTTAAGGAGATAACAAGAAATTCACTGGGCACAGAGATCTTACAGACTGCACTTCAAGTTATGGGAGCCATGGCAACAGGGTGTCACTGAAGCTGCTAATAGATGAAGACAAGTTCAGCTGGCTCAAATGCCATTGCTGGGGCTTGCAAAAATTCTCTGTAGCATCTGTTGCCAGTACCTGAACTGGGTTTTGGCCAAGAAGACACTTAATGACCTTCTGGTACCCTTCTGTAATGTAATGTTATACCAGCAAAGTTGAGTTTCAAAAATCACAACCACAGATGGGAGACGTTATGCATGGGCCAGAACACAAAGGAAGGTCTGGCCAGAACAGAGTGTCACAAAGTCTCAAAAGCATGATTCACCTGGGTTTCTGAAATAATGTGGTCAGTGGTGGGATATTTTTCCTATCGGCAACTGAAGCATTGTAGCTTGATAATATCAGATCAGGTTACAAAGCACATTGTTCACAGGGCATCCTTTCCAGCTTCACCAGTGGCCACCTCCAAACACAGGGGTCCACCTCATAGAGGTGTATGTCCCAATCTAATTGGCTATACTGACTGTGGAAGTGCAGTCACTACTAGAAAAATGTAAAATAGAAATAGTACACTGATATGATGACCTGACCAGGTTCTTTTTTTTTC
Source organism: Notoglanidium maculatum (assembly GCA_030068355.1). Lineage (NCBI taxonomy): Eukaryota > Metazoa > Chordata > Actinopteri > Siluriformes > Auchenoglanididae > Notoglanidium > Notoglanidium maculatum. The sequence continues at coordinate 13,678 of JAQQZX010181200.1, forward strand.
CTAGTTCTAATAGAGACCATTTCCTGGATCTTAGGAGCCTAATTTGCCTTCCATTATTTATGTCATCTGCCATTCTTTATGTTACACATGCCAGAGATGATGTGAATAGTGAAGAAACACCATTGGTTTGTAAGCATAGATTGTAAAGTAGTATACCAATTCACAGTCCTTCCATTTGGGTTAGCACCCATAGTGCTCATAAAGGGTATAAGAGTTGCCCTAGAGCGCTGTGATGCCAGGGTCTATGTGTACTCTTTTACCTGGACAACTGTCTGCTGTGTGGACCATCCCAACAGCATGTAACAAGTCAGACAGAGCTGATCATAAATGTGGAAACTGTGCGACTGAAAGTTAATTATGAGAGGAATCATTTGGACTTCTGCTAAAGATCTGTTTGCAAACACACTGTAGTTCATGGACAAAGCATAGACAGAGGCTTTGGGCCAGGATGCATTGGCACACAGTTGACCAAATCTACCGGTGTATGCCATATACTCTCTACCTATTAGATTGGACCTGCTGCCCAGGTTTCATGTTTCACTGTGGCATAGCAGGCCACACACCTAGAAAATACATGTTGTTCCATTGGGAGCAGCTCTAGAATACTGGCATGTTCACAAAGAGTCAAACACATTCTTGTGAGTGTACAAATTATGGCAATAAACCCATTGTCTTGCGCACCATAAACCATATTTTGGTGTTTTGCAGCATGGGCTACAAGTGTCTCTTTTTGGATTCTGCCTTAAATGTGTATTTGGCAGCATTGTCTGTAGACCAGGGACAGATTGATGGTTTGCTTGTGGAAGTGCATAAACTACTCAAATATTTTTTTAAAGGTTTGGAACATCTCTCACTTTCACATAAAAAATGATACCATTGTGAGACCTGGACTTGATGCTAAGCAGTTTCTTGACCCATGAAACAAGGTTCAAACATACAGAAATACATACAGAAATACAGGATACAGAAATACAGTGAATGTCACTTAAGACTTTTTTTCTGGCAGTTGGTATGGTCAGATGAGTTGGCAATTTGTTATGCATCATCAGTCAGCATGCATTACCTGTGTCAGAGAATGACTTTTAAATGCCATGCTCTGGCCAAACCCAGCATTCCTGCCAAAGGTACAGTATTGATGCCATAGTATATTAATAAACCTATCGACCAGTCAGGGCTCTCAAGTTACTCACCAGCTGTTTGCATGCTTTGTGAAGCAACATAAAGGGGCTTAACTGTCTAGAGACAGGTTGAGTGAATCTTCTTTCATCTGAGACCATGTGCTCTCTGGTGCTTTTGAATGATAATAGTATCAGAATGTTGAGTGATTCTTATCCAATAAATAGTTGTATCAGCACCAGTTATGAATGCTGATGGTTATTATATGATGGGGATAGGCAAGAGGACAAGCATTGATGTAGAAGGGACATTTTATTAGCTACACTTGTGAAGTCATGGTCATGATCACAATCATGGGGTGACAGCTTTGCCATTGTTACTTGACAAGGGAATAAGCAAATGGGAATACTCCTCTACTTCCAAAGGAAACTGCCCTGGCAGTCCGCCACTCAGTCACAGACCATGGCTGTATACATAATTTAATGTATACATGTTTAAATCATTTTATAAGGATAATCCATTTTACTATTTTTCATAATACCTTCACTTTATTTCTTCTGTGTGAATATTTTTAAGGTACACCCGGAACACGAAATATTCCACTGCATTTGTGTAGTGTGTGCTCATCAATTCTTTTCTGCTGACTGACATCTAAGCTATGGGCTGCTGGAATCATATTTTCTTTTGGATAATACATCCTCCATCCAAAGTATTTCTGATATAATTTCAATGGCCGTTCATTGTCTTGAGGTCAAGATTTTTGCAGGAAATTGTTTGGGGCAATGCTGTAATTACAGATGAAGACAGCTCAGACGTCTCAGGAGAAACACATGAATATATAGCGCTGCTGTCAAAATGGTGGAGCTTAGTTAAATTATACACCTTCCTAGGAATAAAAGACCAAAGAATATGTAGATTAAACAGTGCCTAGTGTATGTATTCAAACCCTTGATCTTTCTCACATTTTGTGTTGTTACAACTTGGAATTGAAATGGAATTGATTGGAATTTTTTAAGCATTTGATTTACATAGAATGTCTAACATTTGAAGCTGCAAAATGTTTCTGGTGAGACAAAGGTAATTTAACAAAAAAAAAACCGACATTATTTGGTTGCATATTTATTCACCACATCATTATGCTGTACATAATTTGTCCCACATCATTCCAGAGCAGGATTCAGTTACCTATCAGGTTTGAAGTACCTGCCTTCCAGACCTTACTTACATGGATCCAGTACCTCTGTAGCTTTTTTGTTTTCAATAAAAAAAAATCAGTTATGCCTTTTATTAGTTATTTAATGATATTAAGCTGAACCTCTGCCCCTGTATTTGGCTCCATCCACCTTGCTATCAAGATGGAAATAAAATAAATATCCTAATTGACTTAACACAGGAAATATATGCTGTCATCTTATATGGTATCATGGTTCATTGTACAAGAAATGTGTGGCGTTGTAAAAATTGAGTTTGGATGTTGTTAGCCTAGGTATATGTAAACCTTTGTCAACTATATATAATCAACTCTGATTTTCACCATTTGCTTACAAAAAACATCAGAAAACACAGAAAACTGGACACAGACTGATCTAGACCAAGGGACATAGTTAATTTTTACTGTCTTTTATAAATTTTTAAACAGTAAAAAAAAAAAAATAGGACACTGAGGGAAAAAGGTTTTTCTCCATGGTGCTGAACCCTTTAGTCACAAGGCAAGATTCAGCACTGGATCATGGACTGCTGTGATCTCACCTTCTTGTGAGATGTAGAAACTTACTATGAATATCATGGACTGTTACATCTCTCACACAGATGGTGGAGGATTCAAAGTTGACTTCACTGACCCTAATCTCCAAAAACCTTCTCTGCTTTCGAGACTTTATGTTTTCACTATCAATGTTGAGCACAACATATATTTTTACAATTGAGATTACTTTAAAGTTACTTGTCATAAGGCCCTCAGTGTGATAAATCAGTGTGTTATGGTAGATAAACAATAAATTGTATAGCTATGTTATTTAAAAAGCAATCATTCATGGTCTGAGGTGGGGTTTTTTTATTTTTATTTTTATTTTTTAAAAGAGGGGGGCAAGAAATATGTTGTAGACCTAATAGCAAGAACCGCTTGGTCAGTTTGGCATTTTTCTAACACTGAGCAATACTGTCAAAGTGATATGTTATAATTGGGGAAATGGCAGGGATTGTAATTGCATTCATTTCAGCTCACCCATTCTTTCTTCCTCTTCTTCTGGCTGTCAGTGTTTAACAAGGTGGTTCACTCATATTTTGGCTTATACATCCATATTCATAATTTTATTATTGTAGACTTACTCACTTACTGCCACCTGCTACTGCATTTGACAAAGACACTCCTGGCTACTCCTAATTACTCCAAGACAAGACAGAATAAGAGGCTTTAGAATGACATATGGTTTGAGATTTAGTATAGCTTCCAAGAGTGGAAATAAATACACAGTATATGCCATTCTTATAAGTTATAAGCTATTGTCTAATACAGGATCATCAAATTAGCAATTAGCTATTGTATGTGGGACTACAAAACCATCATTATATTTATTATAAGTTATTTCTAAATCATTTAATTATTCACTTCATTCAACTCATCAGCTAATTACCAAGCTCTTAATTAACTAAATTTGGCTAAAAGAGAGAAAACATGCTTCAACAGCCTGGCTGCTACTCTCCAGGACCGTATACTAGATCATGTTATATACAAGTAGGTCGATACTGTATATTGTCCTATTCACACACAGACACACACATATCTGTCTTACTATACTTGTGAGGACCTTCCATTGGCATAATTATTAATGCAGGTTATTAATGGTATACCTGCACCTGAACCTAACCCTAACCTTAATAATGGAAAGGAAACTTTTTGGCTGTTCCCTTATTTTTATTAAAAAATATAATAATAATAATAATAATAATAATAATAATAATAATAATAATAATAATAATAATAATAATAATAATAATAATAATTTTCTTGTGAGCACCTTTCAAAATTGTCAGATCTTACTACACTTGGGAACATCTGGTCCTCAAGTGCAAATGCACATGTACACGGGCGCGCGCACACACACACACACACACACACACACACACACACACACACGCACAATTTTGCTTTAATAATCTTGTGAGGACCTTCAAATCTTATTTATTTATTTATTCACTCATTCATTCATTCATTCATAATATTTTAGAAGGGCATCTTTGTAGGAATATTTGATATAACCAACCTCATCCCCCCACCTTCAAACAACACACTTACACACACACACACACACACACACACACACACACACACAGAGAGAGAGAGAGAGAGAGAGAGAGAGAGCGAGCAAATGTTGTCCTCAAGTCGTGTCAGAAATATGAAAGCACGTGAATGCACATATTTTTCTAAGTTAGGGGCGTGTCAATAGCAAATATGAATGTGACGTTTCATACGTCGGTCAGACGGCCAGATATAAGTTGTAACGACGCACACAAACACTTTAGCTCTTCTTACAGTACAGCAAAATAATCTTCTTGTACTTGATGATATTTTCCCCCTCACGCTGTCCGTTTTTTCGCCCACAATCACTTGAACACACATCACGGCGTAATTACCACCTCTGAACCCGTGTGCGCACGAGCTTGCGAGGGAACTTGAAAGCAGCACAAAGACTGGCGCTCGAGCGCCAGGGTGCTTATTCATTTAGCGCTGCACGCGCACGGCTTGGTAAGCGTTTTCCCGCGCTGTCATGCCCACAGATGAGATTATATGACATCATAAACGTTCGCATGAATGTCAGTGAGCTCTCAAGGAATGAGGCAGAGAGGGATAAAAAAAAAAAAAAAAGAAAAAAAAAAGAGGGATCCTGCAGAGCAATTTTGTTCACCTAATCTATTTTACGATCGGCGTGTAAAACATTTTTGACAATGATATTATTTCCACTCACCCTTTCCTTCCCTCCTTCCTTCTGTCTATTAATGTCTAACTGGGCAATTTGCCTGAGGTAGGCTCACAGATTCATATTCATATAACTTGTGGTTTACTCATATTAAGCCTACAACAGGCTATCACTGACACTATTGCATTTGATGAGGATATACTTCTGACTGCCCGTAATTACTCCGGCACAGACTATGAAGGTTTATGAGCACATGCCTTTACAGTTCAATAAGCACATGAGCACAGGAGGAAATGTAGGCTATAAACCATTACACTATTATACAGCATTAGTCACATACCTTGTGCGAAATACACTTATAGGTTCTCAGCTGAGTTTCCCCAAATACATGACAATATATATATAGAGGATTAATTAAGTACAGAATTTAAGAGGGAAAAAAACAGTCTTGATGAGCAACTGAAACAGACTTCGTGCGTAATAAATAGGTATATAAAGCCTGCATTTCTTAATTTAAAGAAAAAAAATCAGATTCTCACACTTTTGTTATTACAAGCTCGTATAGCCGAGTTAAGCATTATACAGTACACATCATGGTACAATTCTAGCTAATGCCACTTTATTTCAAACTCAATTTCGACTAGACTTTTTCTTTTTTTCTTTTCCTCCAAAAATTCCCAACGCGGAATTTACGCACAGTCTATCTGGACATCAATGAACACTGTGAACTGTAAGTGGATACTCCGTGCTATTCATTCATAACACTCATGATTTGTATGGAAAACACTTGAAAGAACATCACTCACAGCTGCTCGCGCCCAAAGCTGTAGTAAAAACACTGAGGGTGGTGATGAGGAACACGCCGATGGCGCTGTGGAATCCCATCGTTTATAAAGAGCAGGGTAGTCCGCTTTACAGCCGAACGCTTCTCCCCAAAACACCTCGCCAGCTCCAGCCTCTTGTGAAAATAACTGAAAGACTCCCAAGTTTCTCTGTTCGTGCTACTTTCGTTCTACCACCTCACACAGACGCATACGGAGACAAACTGTGTGTGTGTGTGTGTGTGTGTGTGTGTGTGTGTGTGTGTGTGTGTGTGTGTGTGTGTGTGTGTGTG
>JAQQZX010181410.1:0-19797 GCA_030068355.1 Notoglanidium maculatum
TCTGGTGAAATAATTACACCGCTGGTGTGTAACGAAGGTGCGTGTGAATGGTCACAACTTCTTGGTAAGTGTAGAACGTATTTCACCGCATATCCTATTTATTAAATTCTGACAACATCCTAACACTGCCATTTTGTTGTTTTGTAGAATTACAAAAGCTGGTTGATGATATTCCAAGGCCAGAAATTGAGTCGTCAGAGCAATCCAAGCCATTCCAGCGTAAAGTCAGCCAAAAGAGGAAACATCTAAAAAACAACCCTACTGAAAAACCAACAAAATGATCTAACCTTTCAGAGTTGGGTGTTGTAGGTAAGAAAATGTGTTTTCAACATTGTAATATCGTCGATGATATTTTATATGCAATCAATACTGACCTGTGTATTATTCTGTTAAATTTTAGATCTTCACACACTTAAAGGCCCCATCAACAGTGAACCTCAAACAGTGGAATGGTGTTACATCGATCAGTGGTCAGATTCAAACATTATTGCTTGGGACAATGCAAATTTTGAGGAAGTGCTAACAGTGTCCAAAGAAGTCAAAACAGTGCTGTCGGCTAGTCCTACGGAGATTGCGTATCAGGAGGGGTGTATTAAAGACTCCAAGAATATTTCTGATGATGGGATACCAGCGACCAAATGCAGACATTGTGAGAGTATCACTACGTGTGATGCTATCACAGATTTCAACAACACCCTGCATACTATTAAGTTAATGTTAGATTCATTCGGTGTCTCCCTCCATATCAGTGTAATGATATCGGTACAACCACTAGGTGTGATGCTATCACAGACTTCAACGACAGTCTGCGTACCATTAAGATAATGCTAGATTCAGAAGGTGGACCCAGGACTCGGATGCTATTGAGAATTTCAATAATGCGCCGCTTGTATTACAAAATGGTACAGGTAGCTCCAACATGTTATCTGATCACAGTTTAGACAGTATGGATATAGAAAAGTTAGTAAGAGAAGGTGGTGTGGTTGGTGATTACAGCATAGTCGCAAGACCCCGGTTCAATAGCTTGGTTTTACACAGATCGCTTAATTTCAGAGGCATATCAGACAGGGACATAAACTCATATATAATACATTTACACAACACTCTAAGTGACATAGTTGGCTTCTCTAAAACCTTAGTGGGTGAAAGCGGTATTTTTAACATTGTATTGAGAGGGTCCAGTCTCACTTCAGATGTAAATGCAATGCTGACTCCTGCAAACATTTATGCTCTTGAGCATTTTATTGGGGCCACTGAAAAGGTTTTGCAGAGCAATGCTCGAATCATGACTGATGACAATCTAGAGCTTATGGTTTCTATAACACGGAGTAGGAATGGTGGTGTGTACAAGAAGTTGTGTGATATTGCACATAATGAGATCATTAGTAAGAAAAGAATGAATTTATACTGTCCTGTTAATATTTTGAATAATCTCTGCTTTACAATTTGTCTCACGCATTATCCGGACCCACAGAAACCTGTGTTGTGGCGGCAGCAACAGTGATCAAATTCTTGACCATGGAGGTAATTCCTAGATTTGGTATTCCAATGGAGATAAGTTCAGATAATGGAGCAGAATTCATTAAAAAAGTGATAAAATCAGTGCTACCGCATGTAGGGATTAAACAACGGTTAGGCTGTGTTTACCACCCCCAATCACAAGGTATCATTGAAAGGGTTAATGGCACAATTAAGGCTAAATTAAATAAATTCTGTGCAACCACAAGGCTCGACTGAGTAGATGCATTGCCATTAGCACTTATCTTATATGTTATTGAATGCAAGCAAATACTTACTCCACATGAGATGCTTACAGGCAGACCTATGCCTGTTCCTCATTTAAGGGGACCTTATGAAGGCCCCCCACTTGAACAGTTGCAAGTCAAACTCAGGAAATATATGAAACAATTAACTGCTGTACATAAGTTTAAATATTCACAGGAGCAGTCCAGGACACCTGCACTAATAGCTGAACCGGAAAGTTCCATCGTTAAGAGTGTTTAGGAGAAAGTGGAACGAGTCACGAAGGGAAGGCCCCTATGAAGTGGTTAAGGTAACGCCACTAGTTGTTCAGGTAAAAGGGAAGGTTACGTGGTATTATCTTAATCATTGTACCAGAGTACCTACACATGACTGCCCGAGTTTTCAGCATGGTAATGTCACTCCCTCGGAAAGGACGACAATCAATTCTGGAGATGAAGGACCTTCCAGCGCCGTGGAGTCCCCCAATGAAACAGGTAGTGAGTCTCAGGAGGAGCCAAGGGCAGCAGAACAAGAAGAGAGATCCCAGAAAATGACTCAGAAAATGCAGAACAGGAACATGAATCGCCAAGTGAGGAAGCAGCAGCAGGACAGGCACAGCAACAGCAAGAAGAAGAAGAACAAGATGTCCAGGGAGATGCAAGCCCTGGACAAGAAAGCAAAGGCATATCAGGAGAAGATTCAGGAGACAGACAGGTTGAAGAACACTATGCATGATGGGATGGATCCTCATCTGCTTGGTCTCACTGATACTCCTAGCAGTGGGAAATCTGCTGATGGGACCCCTAACCCAGTTATTCCAGAAGAAATTGAACAAGAATCAGAGTTCCTTACAATTGATTTCTCAGTCCTTGATTGGAGTTTCCAGCCCGCATCCTAATGGTAATAATGAGGTAATTGAAAACACTAATATACAACTGGCTGATTATGCTATGGCATTGACAGTACTTGCAGGAGATCAAGGAACAGTACCTCTAGGTAAAATATTTCATTAAAGATACTGTGAAGGGTTCAGGTATAATTGGGAATTTAACTGAGAAAATTGTTTTTCTAGGATTGTCTGTTTCAGAAATGTGTAAGATACCTGGACTTATATAATTACAGCTTAAGTGTTTAAAAATCAGATGCACAAATTTGAATACAACAAAAGTCATGGAGATTAATACAGCTAATTCATTAATGACTGCAGAAAGGTTGATTCTAAGACACAAAAGGGATTTGACAGATGTAATTGAATCGAAGGAAAGGTGCTATTGGAGAAGGGCATTAGACATTAGATGGTTTCGATGGGCATACTATACAACTATAGATTTGGATATGTCTGAATGTTTAATGTGTTCCCCGTCTCCAACAACTTCAGTGGTTGTAGTACCAAACCCACATAATTATAGATACTGTGCAGACTTTTATGTCTTATTGTCATCTGAAACAACAGTATCAACCACTCTCTCCAGCAGAGTGCTTGGGTTACATAGGTAGCGCACGACCTGAGCATCTTTATTTTTCAACTGAATTGCTGTGGGGCCCTGGAGGAGCTCAATGTAAGAAAATGAATGTTAAAGTGGCACCTAACCGGAGAGAAGTGCCAGATAATTATAAAATAAACTGGAACGCATCATATAAGTGTTTTAATAAATCAATAGGAGACATAGATCTTGGAACTTTTCCAGGAAGATGTGACATAATTTGGCATTTAGATGAAGATAATATATGGGATGCAGATACCCCTAGTAGAAAATCATGGCAAGCAGCAGGAACTGTACTCAACATCAGTGAAATTAGAACTATGTGGGAAGGCTGTGAAAATAGAACTTTGGTCCTACCACGACTGGATCTTTATCAAGAACAAGATGCAGTAGCAGACTTTTTGTGGGTGTGTGGTGCAGCATCATTTCGAATGACTCTACCAAGAGGTTGGACAGATACTTGTGCTAGAGTTAAAGCTGTACAGAAGATCACAATAATTAAGCGGGAAGACTACAATGAAGGACCTGCTGTAAATGAAAGCAGATGAAAGAGAGCATATCAGCAGGATCCCAAGGTTAGTTTGGATGGCATAGGGCAACCAAGGGGCATACCGAATGAATTTAAAGCTAGAAGTGAAATCGCAGCAGGTTTTGAGTCTATTCATTGTGGCCCACAATTAATAAAAATGTGGACTGGATCAACTATATTTACTACAATCAGTAGAGAATCATCAGTTACACTGATACAGCACTTACTGCTTTGGGAGAGCAATTAGCTGCAACCAGTCAAATGACTTGGCAAAACAGACATGCTTTAGACTGGTTGATAGAAAAAAAGGGGGGTATATGTATCCTGTTTGGAAATCAATGTTGTACTTTTATTCCAAATAATACAGCTCCTAGTGGAACCTTTACTGAAGCTATGACTAAACTGAAGAATCTCAGGAACAAGGTGTATGATAATTCTGGAAGAGTTCAGCATGCTTGGGATTGGTTTGATCTGGGTTTAGGCTATTGGGGAAATGTCATCACAAAAATAGGAGTTATATTTATTGAATGTCTAGTTATTCTTATCCTGTTAGGATACTGTGTATTTCCCTTAGTTAGATCATTTATTACTAGAACAGTCACAGGACAAATGATAGTGTCAAGATTGAACAAGAATCAAGATGACTCCATGTCTCATTACCTATTTCCTTTAGTTAAAACTGAAGTTCTGAAAGCCAATATTTGGAACTGGAATAATAAAGATAAAGTCTCCATCAGGTTTGAGTTTGGACGGAATAAATTCTTAAGTTATACATTGCTTGTATTAGTTTATATGATCATTGTTACTTATTCATATAAATTGTGAAGTGCATAGGATCATCTGCTGAACCCAGATGCTGAGTGCATTATCGTGCCATCAGGCAGGTAGAGTGAGAATTTTGCCTCTCAAACAGCAAAAAAGGAAAATAACAAATATAAACAGAAGGAGAGGTTTTTGCCCACTCCTGGGGAATGAGTGAATCCTATTGACACTATATGGTATTATTTTTGTTTTTTGTTGTTATTTTGTTACAATTATTAAACCCATATTGCATGTACATGAAGGCTTGAAGGTGGTGTTTGGATGATGATCTTTTGAATGGACGCTAAGACTGAAATGGGTTAGATCTAAAACGAGTTATAGAGGTCATTGTTAAAGTCGCCTGAGTTAAGTATTACTACTACTTTTACAATCGATATTAAGGTCTTAGACGTGATGTTTGAGCTTAGTGGACATGTTTAATCATTTTATGAGTGTTGGTATTATGAATCTATTTGCTGTCAAATATATTATTGTTTTTAGGATCTGTGGTTGGTGTGATGGCTGGCTTGCGGCTGTCGGTGGCGATATTGCGGTTCCATATCTGTTTGCATTTGACATCAATGCAAATGGATATAGAGTATGGGCTTGGAGATGTTATGGAACTTAGAGTGACAGGTTGGTGTGTGAGCCTGAGGCCTCCGGACAGCAGATGGACTGTATAGTGAATGGTGATGGTCACGGATGACTGTCCATTGTCGTGGCCAGGAGCTGGGTGATAGCATGGACTCTGAGCTTTCCTTGTTTTGCATAATGGTTATTATTTGTTCTGAATTTACCATTGAGTGTATGATTGTTTATGTATCCATTTGTTTGTGACTATTATCATTGTTTTTGTTATGGGGAATGTATTGGTATATCGTGGTATATGGTTTACATGGATAACTATTGTTATTGGAAGGACTATGTTTTTTTTTTAATTTTCTGTTTTTGAAGCCTTGACTGGATGGACAACAGCAAATGAGGACAGATGAAGTGATAGTAACTGCAAGTGTCCCTGCATCTGAACTCTTTATGTGGCGTAAAGTCACATGGGTTGGAAGAAATCAGCAATAGATCTGGTTGTATGGCTCTGGATAAGAAGGATGTCATCAAAATGTATTGATTTTGCGTATTGAATGCATGGCGTCATGGCGGCGCGGCAGTAGCACGCAGCGGCCACTCCGGATCTGAAAATGGTGTTTTTCTGTCTTATTCTGTTTCTTGGCGCGACTCTGACGGCACATGGACACCAAAAGAAACGGTGTTCATGTCTACCCACGAGAAACATTGCTGGACATAAAGGAATACTCAAAAACTGACCTGCAGGATGACTTCTTGAAAACGCTACTCGTCCTCGCGTTGCTACGGAAACCAGGCCTCCAGTCCTCGGCGTCGCCTGATGCCAGTGGCCAGGAGAGGGTCTGCCGAGAGCGGTGTGCGAGGAAGAGGAAGTGCGGCAAGCGGGCGGAGGTCTGTACTAGCCTAAGAGCTAATCCTATTCGACTGCCCCTACCAACCATGGCACTTTCCAATGTCTGTTTTCTGGACAAATAAATTGTACTATATCCGACTCCAGCGGAATACCCAGCACAAGTTTAGGGAGTACTGTGTCATTGTTTTCATGGAGACATAGCTCAGTGACAGAGTTCCGGACGCCGCCACTCAGATAGCCGGGCTACCTCCAAAACTCTGCACATTTTGCACCTCTGTAATTTTGCACATCACATTTGGATTAGCACTGCTCTGTCTTGTTTTTGTCTTGTCTTATGTCTGTACTGTTTGCATATTTGCACACTTTGCACTTTTTTGTTTTTGCCATGTTTGCACGTTTGCACACATGCACTTTCTGTTGTCTGTCTGTCTTCTGTTGTCTTCTGTTGCACACATGCACCTTTTGTACTTTTGTGTTGTCTTGTATGTAGCACTTTGGTCCTGGAGAAACGTTGTCTCGTTTCACTGTACACTGTACCACATGTATATGGTTGAAATGACAATAAAGGCCACTTGACTTGACTTGATTATGTTCATGGCTTACTATTATTTTGTTTTTTAGCATTTGTCTGTTGCGATTGTGTTTAGTCTTTTATTGTGTTGTATTTTTCATTTAACCTCTTTGTGTTTCTTGCACAATAGTCAAAAAAGGGGGGAATGTAGAGTTTTAGGAACAAGCATTTAACAATGTATGCATTATTAGATACAATTCAATGACGTATATGCTCACGTGTAACAACTGCATGTAGGCTTTAATGGTAGCTCTAATACTTCAAATAGTTATCCCCATACATGTATAATAACATTTTTAGACACACTTAAAATTGGGGCATATGTATGGTTCCAGAAGAAGCACCTAAGAAGCATTACCATATAGGAACACATGTATGCATCCTTGGTTTGCTAAAATGGGACAAAAATGCAGACACTAGGTTTTAACACTAACAGGTGAACACACACACACACACACACACACAACACAGAAGACATACTTAGGGACATCAGAGACATTTAGAAATATGAAAAATTATTAGGAATATATTTTTTATATGTGTGACGTTCAGGTGGGATGAAGTGGTTGACACCACAAGTGCAGCGGTGTGCATGAACGGAGAGAGCCAGTAGTCTTACCAGGGAATGGTTGGAGGAGGAAGCGATGGGCATAGCCCGGGCAGATACAGTGCAGGGAGCAGTAAAGCAGAGAGGGAGCAGCCTATGTAGTGCTGGCGCTGAGTATCCGATGCGTGCCGATGCATGAGCGAAGCGGGAGCGTGATGCAGTAAGTCCAGTAGGAGATCAAACACGGAACAAAAACATACATACACAATAACGAAAATCAAACTGGGCATTTGGAATGAACCACCAAAACACACCTTAACCAGGAAAAGCAGACCAGGATAATTCCGGGAGGAAAAACAATTGAGAAAAAGCATGGAGCTAGTAGGATGAACCGTACTAGAATTCATGAACAAGCAAAGAAAAGTCCGGGACTTCCGTGTTTATATCCGGAAGTGGGACTTTGACCGTGGATGTTGTTGTCAGGGCATTCGACGGCATTGCTGTGGTAACATACGGAGCATCCACTCGTGTAGTTCTTGTAGGGAGAGCAGGAAGCCTGACAGAATCCCCCCTCGAAGGGCTAGCTCCCAATGGCCCAGCCAAGTCAGGCCTGGAATCATAAAATTCCTGAATGAGGGCAGGGTCGAGAATGTCTTGGCGAGGAACCCAGGACTGGTGCTCAGAGCCGTAGCCCTCCCAATCAACTAGAAATTCATAACCCTCCCATGGTGACGGACCTCCAGCAACTTGCTAACTGTGTAGGCTGGCTCCCCATTAATGTCCCAAGGAGGCAGAGGTTCAGTGGCAGGTGTGGACAATGGGGAGGAGAAGGCTTTAGGAAGGAGAGTGACGTGGAATGGCCAGTTGGTACAAGATGGGGCGACGGGGATAATGCGACGGACCACCTTGCATTGAACGAACCCACATAACAAGACCCCAGTTTGCGATTGTTCGACATTCCTGGGAGTCCTTTAACGGATACGTACACCCGATCTCCGCGGTGAAAAACCAATGCTATTTGGCGGTGGCAATCAGCCCAGTGCTTGGTGGCATTCCTGGAAGCTTTGAGATTCCGACAGACCTGGGCCCAAATCTGATGGGGTTGATTGACGGTGGTGTTGACAGAGGGAATGGGGCCAGAGACCATGTCATTGGGGAACCCCTGTGACAGCTTGGAATGGTGACATCCCGAAAGGAGAGGTGTAGAGTTAGTTGTAGGCTAGTTCCACCATGAGGAGATGCTTGGACCATGTGGAGGGGTGAGAGGAGCAGTAAAATCTGAGATATTTGATGAGTTCTTGGTTGATCCATTCGGTTTGACCATTGGGTGATATCCGGACGTGAGACTGACTTCCACCCCAACTGTCTCCAGAATTGTCGCCAGAACCGGGCGATGAACTGGGGACCTCGGTCGGTTAGTAAGTCGCTAGGAGGACCATGTTATCTTACCACCTCCCTGATGATCGCGTTGGCCATCGGCTGAGCCTTGGGGTATGCAGAGAGGGTGACAAAATGGGCAGACATGGTGAACCAATCGACTACCATTAAGATGATGGTGTTCCCCTGGGAGCGAGGGAGTCCTGATATGAAATCTAGGGAGATGTGAGACCAAGGGCGCCGGGGAATAGGAAGGGGCTGGAGTAGACCTTGGGTGTCAATTCTCGGGTTTGATAAGGGCGCAGATTGAGCAGGCTTGGACATAGACCCATACGTATTCCTTGACAGATGTCCACCAAAAGTGGCATTGTACTAGTTCCAATGTGTGTAGATGTCATGGGTGGCTGGCCATATTTTTATTCATGACCCCAACGAAGGACACAGGGATGGAGAGTGGTGGGCACAAAGGTGGTGTTCGGAGGGGTGTCACTTGGAGGTGGTTCAGACTAGTGTGCTCGGTGAATCTCCTCCAGGAGGGACCATCGAACCTGACCGACTACGCACTTCTTATCCAGGATGGTGTATGTCGGATAAGGGTTGTCATCCATTGAGTGTAGGCGTGAGAGCGCATCAGGTTTGCCGTTCTTGGACCCCGGCAGATAGGAGATGGTGAACCTGAACCTAGTGAAAAACAGGGCCCATCAGGCTTGTTTGGGGTTGAGATGTCGGGCTTTGCAGAGATACTGCAGGTTCTTATGATCCGTCCAACTGAGGAACGGATGGTCGGCCCCTTCCAACCAGTGGCACCATTCCTCCAAGGCTAATTTGACAGCTAGTAGTTCCCGGTCCCCTACATCGTACCTCTGTTCCATGGAGCTGAGTTTCTGGGAGAAGTAAGCACAGGGGTGGAGTTTGTTATGCTTGGCAGATGTCTGAGACAGAATGTATGAGTCCCTTCCACCTCCATGACAAAAGATCTTGTGGGAGCCAGGTGAGTGAGGATGGGAGCAGAGACAAATCGAGCTTTGAGGGTGTCAAAGGCTGCCTGGGCATCCTTAGTCCAGAGTAGCGTTCTGGGCTTACCACGAAGCATGAACATGAGGGCATGGGCCACCTTTCTGAAATTCCTTACGAAGCGTCGATAGAAGTTGGCGAAGCCCAGGAAGCGTTGGAGCTGTTTGATGGTCCTAGGAACGGGCCACTGGGTGATGGTGGTAGTCTTGGCCAGGTCCATGGACATCCCTTGAGGTATGATGATGAATCCGAGGAAGGACGTGGTGGTGGTGTGAAATTCGCTCTTCTCCAATTTTGCAAAGAGCTGGTGTTGAAGAAGGCGCTGGAGGACTTGTCGAACATGTAGGCGATGTGCCTCGGTCGGTGGAGAAAATGAGGATGTTGTCTAGGTAAACGAATACAAAATGGCCCAAGAAGTCCCGAAGGATGTCATTCACCAAGGCTTGGAAGGCCGCAGGGCTGTTACAGAGGTCAAATGGCATTACCAAGTACTCGTAGTGGTCATTGGGTGTGATGAATCCGGTCTTCCACTCATCACCCTCATGGATACGGACCAAGTGGTAGGCATTGCTAAAGTTGAGTTTAGTAAACACGGTAGCGCCCAAGATATGTTCAAAGGCAGAGTCCACCAGCATTAGTTGTTCTTGTTCTTGATAGTAACCTGATTTAACCTGCGATAGTCGATGCATGGCCGAAGTGAGCCATCCTTCTTACCCACGAAAAAGAAAGGGGCAGCCGCGGGAGATGTAGCGGGTCTGATCAAGCCATGGGCAAGTGCCTCAGAGATGTGTTCCTCCATGGCCCGGGTTTCTGGTTTAGACAGGGAGTAAAGACATTCCCTGAGGGGGTGCTGCCCGGTAAGAGATCTATGGCTAGATCGTATTCCCTGTGAGGTGGTAGTGAGGAGGCTCGACTCTTGCTGTATACTTGGGTGAGGTCATGGTATTCAGAAGGAACCAAAGTCATATCAGGGGAACCCTCGACAATGCATGTATTCGCCGAAAGAGCGGGGGTGAAGTTGGCAATAGGGGCTGGTAAATCATGGAGGCCTTCTTGTAGGTGACCCATGCAGGGTTGGCCCCAGTGGGTTAACTTCCCCTTAACCCAGTTGAACTGAGGTTTATGGGTAGCCAACCAGGGGTAGCCCAATACAATGGGTTTGTTCGGTATGTCCATGAGGAAAAATGAACAATATTTGTGATGATTACCCAGAGATAGGAGATGCAAAGGTTCTGTGCGTTCGTCAAAGCAACCCTTACCTAGGGGTCGTCCATCTAGAGCAGTAACCAACTGTGATGAGGGGCTGGTGTAATGAGGTATATGGAGGCGTTGGACCAGGGACCGGTCGAAGAGATTGACTGCGGAACCAGAATCAACGAGAGCCTTGGATTGGAGAGGCAGGTTTGGATTGTAGGACCAAGTGAGAAAGATGGGAACTTCACATCGGTCCACGGAGTCGTAGGGTAGTGTGATGCCTATCAGTGCTGCCCCATGGCCTGATAGGTGCTGTGGATTCCCGTCTTGGGATTCTTCAGTCGGATGGGGCACGACTGGATAAGGTGACCAGGCTGTCTACAGTATAAACATAACCCATCCTGGAAACATTGCGCTCGTTCTTCCCTGGACAGGCAGGAGCGGCCAACCTGCATGGGTTCGAGGTGGTTCTCAGAGAGGGTCGGTGCTTCTGAGAGTGATGGTTCGGTGCAGAACGGAGTCCTGAAAGGTTCCCAAGATTTCTTACTCTCTCACCTCCTCTCGCGTCACCATTCATAGATGTCTTGTGCCAGTTGGATGAGTTTATCGAGATCCGTACCCCAGTCTCTGTACACTAGCTCATCCTTGATGTCCTCCTGGAGGCCATGGTAGAAAACTGGGACAAGTGAGACGTCACTCCAGCGGCTCTGAGTGGCCAGCATACGGAATTCGATGGCATAGTCATGAACGGATCACTTCTACTGTGAGATCTGGAAGAGACGGCAGGCGGCCATCTTTTGGGGCGAGCCCCGACCAAAGACCTTGCGCATTGTGGTTAAGAACTCCGTTCTGGTGTCTAGATCATGGTCCTGTTGGTCCATCATGGTGGTGATAACATATGCGACCTTCGCTTCTTCGTTCGGGAACTGAGGGGCTTGAAGACGCAGGATTAAAGTGCACTGGGTGATAAATCCCTGCACTGCATCAGGATCACCACTGAAAACGGGTGAGGGAGCAAGTGCTGTAACGCATGGCCGAGGCGGGGTGGCTATGGCCCTGCTGGGTAGGTGCGTGGGTACTGCAAATGCCAATGGCATGGGAGTTTGAAGTTTCTGAACCTCCCCGGCTAGCTGGGCATAGTGATCTCCCAGTCATCTCCCCGGATGTTGTTGTCGGGGCATTCGACGGCATTGCTGTGGTAACGTGCGAGCGTCCACTCGTGTAGTTCTTGTATGGAGAGCGTGAAGCACGACAATATGTTATCTTTGTCAGGCAACTAATTAATAATGGCTACCAAGCATAAATTAGAAGACAATAGAGGTAATAACTGATTCTAATGGTAACTGCACTAGATGCTTAAATATGCTAGGGAACAGTTTGGTGGAGGTCAGATAGAAGCGATGTCAAGGAATGTGCACATGCCCTCAATTTGTCAACATGTTGCTAAACTTGTGAATGGTTTTCTGTATAAGAGCAGCTGAGTTGGAGCAGTGTTTCAGGAACGCTCTGCAGACCTTCCCATCTTTCATTGTTTCTATAAAAGCCTAATTTTTCTGCACTCCTTGGGTACATGAGCTGTTTATTTAAGAGTTTCCAGGACATTTACAAACTTCGCCATTGCTGGTCCCAAGCCCGGATGAAAAAAGAGGAAGGTTGGGCGTTGGGCTGGCAACCCCACCCCGTAAAACCCCAACCGCTACAGAAATGCCAAAAAGAGAAACAGAGACTAACTTCCTGGAAGATGAAGGATCTCCGACAACTCGGAGACACATGATACTAGATGGTAAAAGCCGAAAGGAAGCCAAGACGAACGCGCTTCTTTCGACCAGGAGAACCCTCATCGGCACATGGAATGTCAGGACCATGTACGAGAAAGGCAAGATGGCACAGGTAGCTGCCGAGATGAAAAAGAACAACCTGATCATGATGGGCATCAGTGAAACCAGATGGACACAAGTCGGACAGAGAAAACTGACGACAGGAGAGCGGTTGCTGTACTCCGGCCATGAAGAGAGTAATGCACCCCATATGCAGGGAGTAGGCTTCATGTTGTCTCAACAATCACAGAGGGCACTGATTGGATGGGAGAAGACGGAGGTCCGACAGTGATGCTTGTTATCGCCATTCCTCTTCCTCATCACTATTGACTGGATCATGAAGACATCCACCAGTGAACACAGGAATGAAATCCAGTGGACCTTGTGGAGCCAATTGGAAGACTTAGACTTTGCAGATGCAAGAGAAGATCAGTGTGTTGGCAGCCACATCATCACAGGTTATACTCAACATCCACATGGAGAAGACCAAGATTCTTAAGACCTACTCCAGCAGCAACAACCCAGTCACCCTGAATGGAAGTTCCCTGGAGGAGGTACAGTCCTTCACCTACCTGGGCAGCATCATCGACCAGCAGGGTGGAACAGATATAGACGTCAAGGCAAGGATCGTCAAAGCAAGAGCCGCCTTCATCCAGCTCAAGAACATCTGGGCTTCCAGAGAACTGACCTTGACTACCAAGATCCATCTGTTCAACGCCAATGTGAAGTCAGTATTGTTGTACGGGGCTGAAAACTGGAGGACAACCAAAACCACCACCCAAAGAATCCAGACATTCATCAACACGTGTCTCAGAAAGATTCTCCACATACGCTGGCCAGACACCATCAGTAACACCAACCTATGGGGAAGGACCTGCCAACCTTCAGTAGAAGCAGAAATCTGGAAGAGAACATGGGGATGGATAGGGCACACACTACGCAAACTGCAAACCATCACCAGACAGGCTCTCAGATGGAACCCCCAAGGCAAGCGGAAGAGAGGCCGTCCAAGAAACACCTGGCGACGCTACCTCGAGGCAGACTTCACAAGGATGGGCTACACCTGGATTCAACTAGAAGAATGGCCCAGGACAGAAACCTCTGGAGATCAACCTTTGGTGGCCCATACCCCGGAAGGGGTGGAGGGCATAAGTAAGTAAGTAAGTAACAACATTTACACGATGGAAATGGCCAAAATCACGATGTTTCCACTCTCGATGGCACGCCGTGTGCTTCTACTGAAAGCCCAGCACTTACAACACAGACTGAACAGGATAAAACACTATTTGAATCTACACACGTAAGTAGCCAGCAAAGTTTGCTACATAACATGGTACTTGTGTAATACTCATTCATTCTATTCAAATTAATCCTTTTGCCAGTAAGTTTTGGCTGTCTGTAACGGTCTGCCATTTTTACAAATAATTACGATTCATAATTATTAGTGGTTATCCCTCATGGAGTGGAAGAGCAAGTAGACTACATATAAGAATGTTTAATATTTCACCATTACATAAAAGGTTAATGTAGTTCAGTTTTGGGTAACAGTTATGTCTCTGATGAAAACCACTGAGCATGCAGCACATATAAGACAAGCCTACACATTCGTGATTATTTCTGTGGAATAGCGAAGGGAACTTAAAAGTGTGTACTTTCAGCTGCTTCCCAAACGAGGAGCGTAAAACAAACAGCCAATTACAATAGAGCCAATTCATCGAAGAGTCAGCATTAACTCTTGAACAGTGACTAAAAGTTGAAATGCTTGGAATTGACCCCTTATTCTTTTGTAGAGATTTTCTCCGGAGACCTTCTGTCGGCGTGTGTAATGCAAAACCAAGTTTAATCTCTGCTAAATCACTTTAACGTCTTTCTGGTGCTGTTTTAGTTAAGTAAAGTGAATTCAAGGAGTCAACTAGATCTTATTCAACATGCATTCAAATTACACCAGTGGGACTATACTTGCAAAAGAGTTATAGTACTGAAGTATAGATATGAAACATTTGGTGTAATATGCTTAAATAAAGAAATTCCGCTTTTTATGTCTAGCTGGAAGAATATACTATGCATGAAGAGCCTGAAGTGAATGTACTGAGAAATGCCACTGCTTTTGTACTCTGCTAGAGAAAAGCACCATCTATCACAGGTAAATGACATTAGTGAAAGAAGAAAATAAAGCAAGTCTAAAATTGGCAGAACAATGTGTAATATGTGCCACATGTGCATAAACACTTTGACTTGCTAAAATTGTCAAATAATTAATTCTTTTAATTTTAATTCTTGCCCTGTGGTGGACTGGCGACCTGCCCAGGGTGTACCCCGCCTCTCGCCCGAAGATGCTGAGATTGGCTCCAGCTTCCCCATGACCCAGATGGATAAAGCGGTATAAATAATGGATGGATGGAATTTTAATTCTTTTAAAAATTAATTAATTAATTCTTTTATGCTATTAAGCAAATTGGTTCATCAATGTTATTAGATTAAAAGATATTAGAATATTAGTAAAACCATATACGTTTTCTGAACCAACTAAATTACATTACATATCTGATGGCAAGTACTTCATGCATATACCTAGCAAAGCAACAGCAAGACTGAGTGAGGGCTGACATTAAAATTACACAGATACTAAACAATTTATGTGATGCCAGATGCTGTTGATGGAAAGATAGGTGGTGTATTACATTACCTTTTTTTTTGTCTTCGCCCCCACAGAATGCTGTCAATAACATTGTAACTGGAGTGCAGCAGTATCAAGCTTCATGCTGGTTAGTTTGAAGAATCAGATTTTTTCCAAAGATGTGGAAATGAAACCAGTGTCTGATGTGAGAAATATGTAATATGTCCAGGATAAACTGAGAGATTTTTTGGGCATAGAAAATGTACATTATGTGATGTCGGTGAAATGGCTCAAGCTGAACGGCAATAAGTATGTTTGTCAGACATCGGTGATTATCAGTAGTGAAGTTGAAGGCACTCCTGTATTTGCACTTATAAAAGATGTATTCATTGTTCATTGTTCATTGTTCAAATTCTTCATTGTATTGCTTTGAATGTCAGATGTATGACACTGTAGCTTTCGATCCTCATTATCTTTCCTATGAAATTGAGGTACCAAATCTTGCTCAAGCTACTTCAAGTTGGTCGATGCTGAGAAGATTGTTGACTACATGTCTTTTTATGCCAAGAACCACACCTACATTCCTCTGAAATACTATCTTGGTGATGTGATTGAAGTAAATAGATGCACTACTGACTGCACTACTTTAAATCTGTATGAGCATATAACCAGAATGCATGTTCACTTTGAAGTGCTTGTAATCAATGTAATAAATTTTTTATGTTTAAAAAATACGTCTTTACTGATTGCTTTTACATTTTTGTTCTGAATTTATTCACACTTTTTATGGAATTGTTATAGCAATACACTCTGAAACCTAAATTTGTATTTAATGTAATGAGTGTTCGGTTAAAAAACTGCAAACAAAATAATACCAATAAAGTAATATTCAGTCACATAAAAGTGTGCAATCAAAGTATAATTAAAAGGGAAAATGTTATTGTAACTTCTTTTAAGACTTAAAAATACATTGTACTCTAAAATTAAGCAAAATTGTCTTGAATTTCTTAACTTGTAGTGGAGAACATCAAAACCTTTAAGTTCTCTTAATCAAATATCTTATTTAATTTTAAGATGTCCTTATAATTAATTATTTTTTTCTTAAGATAATTGTATCCAAAGTTTCTAAAAACAAGATTATTTATCTTGCACATACTATTCAAATCTATTCAAGTCAGTTATTCTTAAAATAATAATAATAATAAAAAAAAAACAAGATTTGTTATTTCTTTTCAAGATCTTTCCGGCTTGTTAAGATCTCATTTCAACCTTGCACTCTTTTTGACCTGCAAGATCTAATACTATCCAGTGTCACCAAGGCAACTGTTATGAGACCATGTCACTCTGAATTTAACAAATCTAACTGTGTTCTGTTTCCAGTTATCATTGTATACGGCCAAACATGATATTCCACATGTTAATATAGATGGCCATATACACTCAGTAGGTTGTGGTGAGGTAGATGGGAACTCATTTATGCATCTACATATCCAGAGATCCTCTCAGTTACTCTTGGGCTTAGTATCTCCAGTACCTTTTCCTCCTCTGGAGTGTGTACAGGTGTAAGTAACTGCCCTCCACCAGTTTTAACCCTCTCTGTCCTCAGTGGTGCCCCCATCTTTTTGTGAGCATTTCAGATGCCACTCCATTTTTTTCCTGACATCAGTGCCAGATCTTTTAAAGACATTGAAGGCACTAATGGTCTTTCCAGTATCCTCCCATTTCTTCTTTTTTCCTGGATTTGTTGAACTGCCATGAGCTTTGGAAAAAAGTATGTCTTTTTTTTCTCACATTTCAGTTGGTTCTTCCTTTGAGAAGTTTGTTTTGTGCTGCCACTTTGCCATCCCTCTGGAGTCATGCAGGAAAGGTTAATCGTTTGCTATTCATAGGCATGCTATGTAATAGATGAGAATTACAAATGTAAAGTTTTTCATGTTCTTATAAATAATATTCATTTTCATAATTTCATTTTCATTATATTAACAATGTATGTAAATAGGTGGTTTAGTTTTCTGCTGGTGATGAAGAACTACTTAAAACTCATTTGAAATTTTGTAGATAAAATGCTTGTGCTCCATGTCTCTTTACTCTTTTCTTTCCTTTCCAGCAAATGTTTATATAATAAACTATAATTACATTAAACACCAAAAAATATACTTATACTAATCAAACCAAACACATATGTGCAGACATGTTTCTTGATAAATATTAATCTTCAATAACAAACAACTTAAAGAAGGACATATGTTATGTATGAGAGACCTTCATTATAAGAGATTTAACAAAAAAGATGTCCAAGTCCAAGTCAAGAGAAAAGTCACATGAGTCAATAGTTAAATAATTGATTCAGAATCAGGAGGTTAAATTTAAAATATGTATCAAAGATTTAAACAGTCAGATTTATAAATAAATAGATAGATGTATTTTACATCAGTTTACAAAAGAAATAATGTTTGTTTGGAAGAGCTACACTGAAAAAGGAAATTTTAGGTCAATCAGATTTAAGAGAAACTATCATAATACTTGTCAGCACTAGCATTTTAAAAAAATAAAAAGTTAACTTGGTTAAATATTGTGTGGCATTGTAGCACAGTGGGTAATATTGCAGTCTCCCAGCCTTGGAGTCCTTGTTGTGAGCCTCAGCTCTGGTGACTGGAATTTGACTTTGGTCCAGGGCTTTGAATATACATGATCAAATAGTACATTCATGTGTAAGCAATGTGCAATTTGAATAAAGTCAATTCAATGAACTTTTTGAACTATAAAAAAGTTGTTCATTGCATTTTCTTGATACAAATGTGTGCTTCAGTTCCACACAAATGATATATATTACTTCAATATAAATTAATCTGTTACACTTAACTCTTACACTTAAGAGTTCAAGTTAACTTGTTGGTTCTATGCTCCACTGATTTACACAAATACAGTTTTATATTATCTATGATTTATTTTGATTTATGTTTTGTACAGCTATCATTACTAAAACGGATTATACTCCTACCCAGTCACCCAAGCTGAGATTTGAATCTGCCACTGGTGTCGTGAGGCACCCAAGCTAATCAATGCACCACCATGCCCCAGACAATTTAATTAATCAAGTTAAAACTAGGCAAATGGATCACACTCACTCTATATACCCATGAGGATTTTTGCATTAAAAAAAATTGCACACAAGCCTCAAATTCACAAGTGTATTTAGAGTCTAACAAATGGATCATGTTACTGATTAATCTATGAGCCAGTGTACATATGTTGGTTACAAGTTGTTTCATGAAATAAAAAAGAAATAACAAAGTATGAATGCTTCAAGAAACTGACCCTAGGTTAGTAGCAGATGAAGATTACTTTCAGTCATTTAACAACATTAATGTTTCTTCAGGCTTCTGTATTTTATTCTTTTTTCTTAGTTCGATCAACTTGTCATTAATTTGAAAACCAATGGTTGAATACACCATATGAGGCCACTTTGCCAGTGTTGCTCCTGTGAGAATAAAAGTAAAAAGCACAGAGATTGTTGCAATGTAGAATTTGTTCATTTTATGATTATATTTATGCATTAAGTAAAACTTGCAAAACATATGGTGCTCTAGATTAGTGGTAGTCAAATGATTTTACTTTCATGAGCCAAATTTATGTAGGACATCATGTCATGACCCATCCCTACACTAAACTACTTTATGGAAGTAAAAGAGTAATGCACTTTAACATTGCTCAGACACAAACTCTGTGTTTAAGTCTTTGTTTAGTCAAGCCTTCTGCTAATATCTTTTTATTAGGTGAAGGTGCAGATGTGGAAATTTCTTTGGCATAGAGTGTTTTGGTAAACTGGGATGTTGCGTGGATTATGCTTATGCATAGACTACAGAGGACAATCAAATCACAGAATCCATACCTGCTCCCGGTCATGCCTTCAGCTCTGAAACTATTCAATCCGCACTTATTTTCACCAAACAGGACTTGCACAGTGCATACATCCTGATACGCATCTGTGCCGGGGATTGGGGGAAGACAGCCTTCAGCACTGCCTCTGGTCATTACCAGTACAGAGTTATGCCATGTGGGTTATCTTGTGCTCCATCAGTGTTCCAGTGTTTCATCAATGATGTACTGTGCGCCACAGTACCAGTCAAAAGTTTGGAATATATGCATGGGATGACCATAATCATCTCATAGATGTCCATGTGTCCTCTCTGCACTTCCAGATGACACTACTTTTCCCTTTGTAATTTTTTATTTTTTATTTATTTATTTTTTAACACCACAGTTGTGACAGTAAAGTATCTTGAGTTTGCCAGGTTCAGGTCCTGTGTAACGTACCAGGCGTTCATGTGCACTAAGAACTTCATTCTAGAAGTTATTCTGGTATCAGGATTTAGTGAATTTAAGGAGGTGTGAATGTCACCAAGGTTAAATTTATTTTATTTGCTCTACATAAAAAGCATGCTTTACATGCTTTACATAAATCCAATTCCTATTTAATTTCTCCCCTTTTTTGTGGGTGCTTGTGTATGATAATGCTGGGAGATTTAGGCTTTGTAGTTTAAGTTTATATAAATTGGATCATATTTATTGGTTTAAATAAATTGGCTCATATACATATACACTACCGGTCAAAAGTTTGGGGTCACCTTCTAATTCAATTATTTCTTTATTTTTATTACTTTAAAAGAG
>JAQQZX010181441.1:0-19793 GCA_030068355.1 Notoglanidium maculatum
GACCTGCCCAGGGTGTACCCCGCCTCTCGCCCCAAGATGCTGGGATTGGCTCCAGCTTCCCCGCGACCCAGACGGTTTAAAGCGCTATAGATAATGGATGGAGTTAATTAGCAAGTAATTAATTTAGCATTGAGGTAAGGGCTACTGATCAGTGAAGCTAAATAATAATAAAATAAAATGTAAAAATAATAATGTAATTAAAAGCTAATTAATTCAATAATTATTTATAACCTTAACAATTCTAAAGCGCATATTTTATCTCTAAACCTTGTATTAATCGGACTGCGAACAAAGCCGACCAGGCCGCCATCTTGGAATTCTTTACTCAGGTTGTCTTTCTTCCTGCCTTCGATTAATCACCTTCTAAAGTTAGGATCTCTGTGAAGCTTCGTCAGAACTGAGAAAAGACATGTATATTTGTGTTCATTTACCTTTCAATCAGGTCCAAACTAATTCTCAGTAAGCGGATTGCCGAAACTGCTGTAACGACCAAAGGGAAAGGAAAATAGTAAAAGCTCAGGCTGTGAGAGGGGGTTTCCCGAGTGAGAGGTCATCAGGATTTCCATCCGCTAGCAAACGGGAGGCGATTGTTGGAGGGCTTCTTCCCCGAACCACCGTGTAAAGCTCGGGCACAGCGCTCGGTGTGCTACATCCAGGACGGTTCCGCTACACACCAGCTCTCCTTATGTACACACACAGAATGATACTAAATAAAGCTGCCAATGATTCAATGCTGCTTTAACAAAATGAAGAGGTGCCAGATTAAATAAAACGCATGAAAGGATTAAAGATACTACTAAACCTGTTGCCCTCCTTTTCTCTTGAAAATTAGCTTCATGACCAGTCTAAGCGGTGTAACGCCGTCATGTGCAATATCCACGACCTATGTCAATGAATGAAAAAAACGTTACGCCCACTTTTGCATTACTTCCGGTACAGTCCTCGTCCAACAGGGGCTGAAAATTTTTGTTAACTCCTACAATCCTCCAGTCCTGATAGTGGCGGTAGATCGCTTAATTGCTGATTCTCCAACCGTTTGGAAGAAGAAAACGATCCTACTGTTTTCTCGTCTAAACAGCTTTAGCCGCCCGAACTAATCATCATATTCAGTAATTTCTGACAGAGTTTTGCAGTTGCAGTTCGATGGAATTATCAGTAAAAGCACGTTATTGGGTGCGAGTCTGAGGATTTAAAACCTCGTTCTGCTTTAAAACGCTGAGGTAAGTTAACGGAAGCTAGGCGGCCGAATCCCAAATGGAAAAACGTTGCTGTTTAAGTGCACTACATTCATACAGTATGATATAATGCTGTGTTCCCCCTCTGTAGTCCACCATTTATGTAATAAGGGGAGATTTGTAATTCGGCCTTAGCAAAGTGTTTTAGTTTGGCTAACCTGTTTAAAGTAGTTAAATAATCTTAACTTGCTCTAAGGCTGACCATACACTTGAAGACTTTGAAAAGACTAAAGTCGGACAGCCTCTCACATATAAAGACAATTCAGAAACTCAAAGACAGTGATTTTGCAAAGACTGTGGATCTTGCAGGGTCACTAATTGCAAGACTGCAACTAGATTCCTTTTGAGATTATTTCCCCTCATGTGCCAGTTAGCTTGGGTTAGGCTAGCGTTGCTGTTTCCTGATTGGAGAGTGCGCGCGCCTACTGGTTGTCAGATAGAAATCCCATAATACACTACAGGCTACAGTTCTGTGGTGCACAGTGCATAGTGGCTAGCTGATTTTTCCGATGACAGATAAGCAAGCAGGGATATCTGTGCATGAAATTCCTTGAAATGGGAAATGATAAAAATGAGACAAATTAGCTGGCTCTGTTCAGGCGGACAATGTAGCTTACTTCTCAAGGGACTTTTTACAGCCAGGAGAAATATCCTTCAGCACTATTTTAATATTTTTAATATACTCCCTTCCCTGTTTAATGTTCCTGACCTTAGTTGGGGAGCGATGCTCTCTAAGCTTGCTGACATCTTCCTCAATGCCCCTGGTTTCTAACAGGTTTAACAGCACTGGTCAACAAAGTAACATCATCATCAGAAAATCGCACTTATTATCATCCGAGTGTACAAAATGCTGTCTTAACTCCATAATTAGCAAAATAGTGACAGAATTGTGGCTAACTCCACATAACGTAACGTAACATGACGTCACGTCTCAAATTTCTGGCAAGGTTAGCCTTAGTATGTCCGCATGTTAGCCGTGAGCTTTGATTACAATTCCCTGTGAAAATGTATCATTTAGTCCATAGTCAATGGTCACTTCCTTGTGTTTTTTATTATAATTCCTTTTATTATTTTTGTCATTATTAAGCTTTGTTTAGAGCTGTCATGATGAGTTCAGCAGGAGACAGACCGCGCTCCTCCAGGAAGTCCTGGGCTTCCGATCCTGATCCCACAGAGGTAACGCTTAATGATCATTTGTATTATAAAACACAATAATATGATGTTAAAATTTGACCTCTGTGTGTCTTTTACTGCCTCACTTCACTGCTGGCCTACAAGCCATCCTGCTAATCAAAAAGAAATCACATAACGCATAATGCGGGGTAAACGAGGGGAAGTCTTTGCTGAATAAGTTTGATTGTTCAATCTTTAGTCTTCAGGTGGAGAGACATCTGAAGCGTCAGAGGTCTGTGTGAAGAAAGAGGAGATGCTGGAGCTGACTGTCTACAACCATGGAGACGACCTTGACAGCCCTCCAGACGTTCTTTCCATTAAAGAGGAAGATCTTGACAATAAAGACTACCTCTGTAAGACATCAGACCACACTGGAGCGCAGTAATAGGATCAATGATTATTCTACCCTACATACTATCTAGTGCACTAAAAGTACAATAGGAGGTCATGCCCTGCAATGGACTGTCATGAGTGTACTCAGGTTTACTCCTGAAGGGGGTGTGGCCTAAATATATATATTTTTTTATTAATATAACTCCTACAAATAATAATGAGTTTGAGATAATCAGTCGTGGTAGTGTTGGTATACTTTAATAGCCCTGTTCCTCAACTGTAGTATTCCAGATTGTCAGGAACCACTCATCTAAGTAAAGAGAAACAACGATCCATCATTACTTTAACAATACATCATTACTTTTAAGTAGTAAAAATAAAGAAAAAACATTGAATTAGAAGGCTTAGAACTCAGCAATATATGATTAAATAATTTTAATGATAGACTTCGAAAATAATAGTTTTATTGTCTTTTAGCAGCCTGTACAACTAAAACAAGTCTCAAGAGCACATGTCAGGGGTCATGTAAGGCAGTGAACGCAACTAATGTAGCCGGCTAGCATACTCAAGTGAGGGGGGACACGGCTTGAAAAATGTTTTGACAAACACAGACAAGTTTCTTGTACGTCAGTGTAAATGACCATGACCTCCAGCAGACGTGGACAACCATGCATGATGTTTCCTGACAGAAAGCATTGACTGCACACACATTAACCAACGTTTATTCACTTTATATGGAACATCCAGCACACAAATATCTATGTAATTTGCTACTATAGAAATGCATTATTAGCATGCATTAATATAAACCTTGGAGCCAGAACCTTACAGTATGATGTGATGGTATGATCTGCTACCTCTTTAACCTTAAATTATTTTTCTATAACAGCATATCCTGAAGTGTTTTATACTACAGTGATTAGACATTTTTATTTATAAGAGGTACAGTACCTTCCACAATTATTGGCACCCCCTTGTAAAGATCAGTAAAAAGTGTTAGGAAAAAGAATCTACCTCCTGGTGAAGTAGCTTCATCTCACACTGAAAAAATGACAAAGCAAACAAAAAACCTCCTTAAAAACTTCAGCCTTTAAGTGAAATAAAATTTATTCAGAGAAAAACCAAATCTCAAAACAAATGATTATTTTTTTTAACAAAAACACATTTGTTGTAAATCCTGCATTTGATTTTTTATACAACCTCCCTTTGCCAATAAAACAGCCCTGAGTCTTCTATAAAACTTTTTGAGGTTGGAGAATATGGAGCAGGGCATCCATTCCTCTTTACAGAATCTCTCCACATCATCTAGGGTCCTGGGCCCTCTCTTGTGCACTCTCCTCTTTAGCTCACCCCACAGGTTTTCAATGGGGTTCAGGTCGGGGGCCTGAGATGGCCATGGCAGAAGCTTAGAGCTAAACCATTTATTTGCTGATTTGGACCTATGCTTCGGATCATTGTCCTACTGGAAGATCCGGTGATGACCCAGTTTTAGTTTCCTGGCAGAAGCAGACAGAGTTTGATTTAAAAGGTCCTGGTATTTCCATGATGTCATGCACCCTAACAAGGTTTCCAGGGCCACTGGAGGGAAATGGCCACACAACAACATAGAATCTCTACTATATTTTACAGTTCTTTTCATTATAGTCATTGTTCTTTTTATGTCAAATCTACCTTGAGTGTTTATTGCCAAAAAGTTCCAATTTTGTTTCATCAATAGAACATGGTTCTAGTCAAAGCCATTTGTGGAAAAAAACGTAAAAAAAAAACAGGACTGTTTTTCTGACAGGAAAAATTTTTTTTTTGGCATACCTTCCAAATAATCTGTTGACATGGAGATGGCATCCGGTGGTGGTTTTGGAGACTTGGTAACTCCAGGATTTTACTTTTTCTAGAAATTCACCCACGGTCATTGTAAAAAAAAATTTGCCTCTCTTACCATCTTCATCACTGTATCTGGGGCAAAACCATTAGTCTCAACCAGTTGCTCCATCAACCTTTCTGGCAAGGTTTCACGGACTAAATTGTATCCAGTAGTAATGTATACGTTCTCAGATATACACACATGAGAAACGCGTTTCGGCATCATTTCTTCCCATTGTGTTTTCTCTTCTCCCAGACTGTGAAGTTTGCAGATCTTTCTTCTTCAACAAGTGCGAGCTTCACGGACCACCGCTCTTCATCCTTGATACTCCTGTTCCCATGGGAGTCCCTGACCGAGCCAGACAAACTCTTCCTCCTGGGCTAGAGATTCGGAAGTCCAGTATTGCTGATGCAGGCCTGGGAGTGTTTAATATGGGGGAGACTGTTCCAGTAGGTGCCCACTTTGGACCCTACCAGGGAGAGCTGGTAGACAGCGAGGAAGCCATGAACAGTGGATACTCCTGGGTGGTGAGTTTGTTCATCAAACTGCTTATAACTTACTGGTGCTCGTATAGTTCACTCTAAACTCTATCTAGATGTTAACCTTTTTTAGAAAAAAGTTACTGACTGATTTGCATAAATGAGGCTAAATGTGTGGGCTAAATGTGAGGACTGTTCCCAAAAATATTTTACATAAATAAATACATTTTATTTTTTTGTCTACAATTTCCAATTTGTTTTCATTTACAGCTCCATTTACAGAGGAGCTGAAAGAGTAGTACACACAAGCATTTTTGCAAATTAAGTGAATCTTCATGAATACCAAATTTCTTGTCTCAGGTTTGATAAATGAGACCCTAGGTTTATTTAAGACAAATCTTTGAATCTGGACCAGTCGTATATACAGGACCAGAGCTATACTGAGTTAAACCAGCATTAGCTCACAAACACTTGTAAAATATTGTAGATTTGTACAAAATGCATTTAAAGAACAAACATGTACTTTATTTACTGTACCGGGTCATAAAATGTCCATAATATGTTTGGAATCCTGATTTGGACTTATTTTCTGGTGTGTACTAAGTAAACTGTTGACTGTACATGCATCCTGGCTTAATTTCCTGTTTGTAATGGTTACCTTCGGCACAAGGTTTTGGAGCATGCTCCACGGTGGATGCTGATCTAGAACTTTCATTCTCACAGTCTTAACAGAGTTATAAAAAGTCCACATGAGCTGGTTTATAATTTGCAAATAATGAATGCATTTGCAATGTTTTTATTAGCTGATCTACTTAAAGTGTAGGACTCGTCCTCGCTTGCCGTTGTCAAAGTTTAATGTTGCGCTCTTCTTCAGTGATTCAGTGTCCTCAACCTGGCAGCATGTGTGAGCTTTGAGTCTGGGGAGGAGGGGCGGGGGGAGGCAACTCTCTCTAATATCTAGAATCTGGACTGCAGTAGCCATTTTCGACATTTGGCTGTCAGTGTTACATACTGGTCCTTCAATGACAAAACTAACCTTAAGGTTGAGCATTTTGTAAGCTTTCTGTTTAGAGGCCAAAATGGAATTTATCAGAGAGGGAGCCTAACCGCAGAGCTTGTCAGCTGTTCTGTGAAACAATGAAAATGTAAATGTGTAATTTTTCTGCAGATATGCAGGAGTGGGCAGTGTGAAGAATACATTGATGGCAAAAGAGAAATACATGCAAATTGGATGAGGTGAGGAATACACCAGTTGTTTAGTGATTGATTTTACAGGTGCTGATTTATTGGAAGAACTTTATCTTCTTCCTGTCACTGATATCTCCCCCATGCTTTCTCTCAGACTGTAAATCTGATTTGATTTTTTTCCTTTTCCGACACTTTGCCTTATTCTTATAGGTATGTGAATTGTGGCCATAATGATGAAGAACACAATCTTGTGGCATTTCAGCATCGAGGGGGAATTCTGTATCGTTGTTGTCGACCTATTAATCCAGGACAGGAGCTCTTGGTGTTGTATGAAGAAGAGTATGCCAAAGAGCTCAGTCCTGCATTTGACCACCTCTGGAACAAAAAGTGTTCACCAAATGGTAAAGTCCGTCCATACATACAGCAAATCATTTCATTTCTATTCACTCATATGTGTACAGTGGAGGAGCCCCAACTCTCGACGTTTGTTCAGATCATGCACTGCCATCCCATCAGGCAGAAGGACTAACATCTATAGCATGTGTAGTGAGAGAGAGAGAGGAGAATCTCAGATTGTTTTATATGCTTGTAGTCACGTAATGGTTAAAGGAGACCTGCTGTGAAAACCTCGTTTTTTTTCTTGCGAAAATCGAACTGGATTCAGCTGTTCAGTACGAAGATTTTCTATATAGACTACTTTTGTTTTTATTTGTTTCAGTTTGAAAACACCAACATTTTTCATATAGAGTATCTGGCAATTAGCAAATCCATTGGTGATTTTTTTTTTTTTTTTTTTCCCCCCCAGTGATTTTAGTGATAATTTTGTTCATGTTACATATTTGCTCCCCGCACTGCACACTTCCTCTTTGTTTGTTTCCATTATATGGATTTGAGACCGGCAATACGGACACATGCGATTCTGTTTAAATCAAACTCTAAATAGCCTATTTTTTTAGTTTTACATTTTTTCAGTTTGCCAACCACTCCACGTCTGGACCATTCACCATACACATACGTCTCTCATGGTTCCTGTAGTACTGGGAAAGTACCTACCCTGAAGTTATAGCTAAAAAAAAAAAAAAAAAAGCATTCTGAGAACTATAATCATTCCCAGTTCCTGCATTGCAAACACACAAAAAGGGGGCTACTTCCTCCAACAGTTCTAATAACTTCGAAAATTTCCTCCTGGCTGAAAGCACCTAAAGTGGGCTGTTACCTGTAATTAGTCTGTAGTGTGTATTAGTCTGTAATTGCCATGGAAGAACCGGCCAATTAGAAAAGCTTCTCATAGGTACATAGCACAATGCATTCAGCCCCCTCCATTAACGTCTGACCACCCATAGCAATCTCGTTATTAATCATAATGTTTTATCAGCAAACAATAACAAAACATGTCAGGGAGAAAGCATAAAAATGCTGTTCAATGATGCAAAAAAGAAAACCAGAGTTACCCTAAACCAGCCCATTTAGTACCAACCATGGTGCAAATCACCAAAATCACAATTTTCCTATTTTGATGGTTCATATGAACACCATCCGAAGCTGCTGGACCCCATCTGCGTGATTTTTAGGTGTTCTGTTTCTTTCCAAACGACTGATTAAACAGCTGATTAATTAATTGCATGAATGAGTAGATTTATTTGAGCTGTTCTCCTTCTGGGGAAGTATGATTTTTCAACATACATCTTTAGGGTGAGAGTGAGTATAACTGAGGGTGACAGTTTGGGGTTTTTGTCCAAACCCTGACAAAGTCGCTTCACCTCCCAGTTACTTGTACTTGTCGAACAAACCCTTTTTACGTTGTGCACAGGGAAACCACCAGCTGTAGTCAGTCATGATCACTCTTTGGCAAGTTGAAAGACATTTTGGAAATTTCAGCACCACTCAATTAATAATGTAAGTGGGTGTATGCATACAATATCTATAATATTGCCATGATACAACTGCGCTGAAAGTCTACACTTTAATCACATCTTGATGGCTTCTTTTCAAATCCATTATAGTGGTGTACAGAGGCAAAATTTATAAAATTGTGTCGCTGTTCCAATACTTTTGGAGGGGACGGTATATATCTTAATGTGTGGATTTATGGTGGCTTGCTTTCTTTAATGAACACCATTACTACAAATTGAATGGGTTTTGCAAAATCCAACATTTAATTTCATTACATTTGTGCATAATCGAAATTAATAAATGATTTGAACTTGACACTGATCCGCTTATAAAATCCATATGCAAATGTACAAACTTATGTAAATGCTACTACAAATCATTTGCAAATAAATATATTTATGTCCAGCATGTTAAATAAGGCCTATTGTTAAGAACCATGAGTCTCCTTACAGCCACTGGACGAGCTGTAACTAGACTAGGTTTGCCATTGCCTAGTCTTGATATTAGGTGAAACAGAAGAGAACCACTCACCCTTGGTCACTGAGACCCATGGGGCTATGGCTGTTGTTCCAGCACCTTATTGAATCTACCAGTACTCCTAGCCAGAGTTTGCTGTAACTTAGTTCTCAAACTATTTTTGTTTGGTCACAGCATTTCAGAAGCTTGCTAAAGCATTGAAATGTTTTCTCTCTTGTTGTTTTCTTGATTTACAGATAAATATCATTCATGTAGAATCATGTACAATCACACTCCTTTGTATTAGGATACTGTTATGTGTTAAAACCTCGTTGCATTTCCTGTTCAGTTTCTTATATTTTTGTCCTTTTATTCTCTAGAGGAAAACAACATTCTCTTGCAAGTCTTTTCCTGCTCCACCTGTCCTCTTTCTTATGCATCAAAAATGTACCTAGACAAACACATAAAGAGATGTCACAACAAAGAGTATGTGAGTCTGCAGGAGTCAGGAGAGATTAAATACGAGCTTCAGATCCCCTCCAAAGACACAAGTAGTCAGCCAACATCATCTTGTACTCGCACTTCTCACAATGATGTACAGAAGCAAATTCACTGCTGCTCAGACTGTGGAAAGAGTTCTAGTCAACAAAATGCCCTCAAAGCACACCAGTGCAGTCATTTAGGAGACAAACCGTATCACTGCTCACAGTGTGGGAAGAGTTTTACTCGAGAGAGTCATCTCCAAATACACCAGCGAATTCATACAGGAGAGAAGCCGTATCACTGCTCACAGTGTGGGAAGAGTTTTACTCGAGAGAGTCATCTCCAAATACACCAGCGCATTCACACAGGAGAGAAGCTGTATCTTTGCTCACAGTGTGGGAAGAGTTTTAATCATCAGAATACGCTCCAACAACATCAGCGCATTCACACCGGAGAGAAGCCATATCATTGTTCTCAGTGTGGAAAGAATTTCCCTAACTACGGTAATCTCCGAAAACACCAGCGCATTCATACGGGGGAGAAGCCGTATCACTGCTCACAGTGTGGAAAGAATTTTACTCAACAGAGTGCTCTCCAAAGACATCATCGCATTCACACAGGAGAGAAGCCGTATCACTGCTTGCAATGTGGAAAGAGATTCACTGACAAAAGTAATCTCCAAAAACATCAGCGCATTCACACAGGAGAAAAGGCGTATCACTGCTCACAGTGTGGAAAAAGTTTTACTCAACTGAGTCATCTCCAGCACCACCAGAGCATTCACACAGGAGAGAAGCCGTATCACTGCTCGCAGTGTGGAAAGAGTTTTACTCGTCAGAGTGATCTCCAACAACACCAGCGCATTCACACAGGAGAGAAGCCGTATCACTGCACACAGTGTGGAAAGAGTTTTACTCGTCAGAGTCATCTTCAAAAACATCAGCACATTCACACAGGAGAGAAGCCGTATCTTTGCTCACAGTGTGGGAAGAGTTTTACTCGTCAGAGTCATCTCCAACGACACCAGCTCATTCACACAGGAGAGAAGCCATTTCTTTGCTCACAGTGTGGAAAGAGTTTTACTTATCAAAGTCATCTCAAACAACATCAGCGCATTCACACAGGAGAGAAGCCGTATCACTGCTCACATTGTCGAAAGAGTTTTAATCGGCAGAGTAATCTACATCTACACCAGCGCATTCACACAGGAGAGAAACCGTATCACTGCTCACAGTGTGGAAAGAGTTTTACTTATTCAGTTACTTTTAAGACCCACAAATGCACTAACTCCGAAATTGCATGATTTTGAAGTTGCCAAATTAAATATGTTTATTGTTACTGTTTTGGCTAAAAATGATCTGTATTTTTTATTTTATTTATGCTGTCTTTCTTTGGCAGACAAATATGTAATCTTACAGTAATGTTCAAAATAAGACTATTAATGTCTTCTTTTGCCCTTATGCCCTCCTGAAATAAATGATCACCACACAAGTCATGCTTTAACTGCAACACTATTATCAGTGTAGTACTGCAGCATTAAACTAAACCAACCCCGGTGAGTGTCAATAAACTTAAGTCACATGTTAAGTCACATGGTTTACGTCTTTCACCCCCATAAGTCAACTGTAACTGATTCTCAGATATTGGTAGAACAGTTATAGGAGTTTGTCAATGCATACCACAGGATATCTGACTACAGTTCATTATTAAGTTCATTTCTTGAGAGAGGGCCCTAATCCAGTGATCCAATTTTCGTCTGTGGTGAAAATTTCAGCCCAATGGGCAACTGTTCCTAAGTGTTGCACAAGGTATTAATTGTATGATTTTCTCTGGTGCTAGTGAGCACTAACACCAGAGAGGTTACCTTGAGCCTTTTCACATGCACATCAACATAACATCAGTATACACCGATCAGCATACATTAAAACCATCTGTCTCCCTTGTGCTGCCAAAACAGCTCTGACCCATTGAGGTATGGCTTCCACAAGACCTCTGAAGGTGTGCTGTGGTATGTGGATCCTTTAAGTCCTGTTGCGAGGTGGAGCTGCCATGGATTAGACTTGTTTGTCCAGCGCATCCCACAGATGCTTGTTTGGATTGAGATCTGGGAAATTTGGTGGCCAAGTCAACAGCTAAAACAGTCTTGTTCCTCAAACCATTCCTGAATAATTTTTGAAGGTGTTTTGATAGTTACAAACCATTGCATACCGGGAACTCCATACCTGCTGTTTTGGAGATGCTCTAACCCAGTTATCTAGCTATCACACTTTGACCCTTGAAAAGCCCATTTTTCCTTCTTCCAATACATCAACTTCTAAAACGGACACTTGCTACCCAACCTAGCTATAAGCTAGCACCCAACCCCTTGTCAGGTGCCATTGTGAGGAGACCTCAGTGTTCGTCACTTCACCTGTCTGGGGTTTTAATGTTATGGCTGACCGGTGTATAAGCTAGCAGTGTCCAACTTTTGTTTAAATCAAGACTATTGCCGAGGTTGCTTTGTATGCCCAATCAGCCATCTCTTTAATTATACCCTGGCTCTTGTTCTCCTGATTCCTGGTCATCTTACTTCTGATGAAGCTGAACAGTTTTGGTGGTCATCCAGAAATATTTACAACACTTTGTAATCCTTGCATTAAGGTATATAGATTTCAGTATGCTCAATGTTATGGGTTAAGCCAGTCTCTGTTCCTTGTAAGTGGTAATTTGCAAGTTGTAATAATGTTATTTCCCACATTGGGACCTTTGACAAGCAAAGTGTGGGAAAAAAAAACTTTTTTTTTGGTCTGTCAGAGCACGTAAATCTCATAAAAGGTACTTTAAATACATTTTTACAGTTATAGGTCTGTTCTGTTCTATTATAGTGAACTCTAATCATTCAACATTTTGGACTGAAATTGCAGCACAGCGACAACAGTGAATAAAAGCTAGTAGTTTAGCAACAAGCTAACCATCTAATATTAGAGATAGCTATATCATTGATCACTACCTTTTCAAATCAGCAATTTGTATGGTCAGTGGTACAGGTTTAACTACATACCGTGTCTCTATATTAAGTCTTATAATGCCAATACTGTTATGAATATATTTAAAAGTAAAGTTAACTTTACACTGTTCACAGTGTGAATTGCCATGTTGATTTAATGTTTCTCCATAAATGTGGAAGGAACTGGTACATTTGCATTTATATAATTTGGCAGACGCCTTATCCAGAGCGACTTACATACACCTCATTTATACAACCGAGTAGTTGAGGGTTAAGGGCCTTGCTTAATGGCTTATCAGCGACAGCTTGGCAGTGCTGGGATTTAAACTCACAACCTTCCAATCACTAGTTGGACATCTTAACCACTGAGCTACCACTGCCCCTGGTAGTTAGGTAGTAAGTGATAGCTAAAATTAAAACCCACCAAATTATCCCCTTCCTGTACAGGCTGTTATTGTATATTGGTGTAATAGGAGCCTGTACATCAAAGAGGCAGTTCAGTTCATGTAATAGTGGTACAGGCATCACCCGAGTGCGAGATGGAGTAGAAGGGAGAACTGAAGGTGATGGTTTGGTCTTGTGCAGATGCCTGGATGTGTCAGGAGAGTGATGGTAGGGTCCGCCTTGGTCGTGATGCACTCTTGGAACTCGGATGATGGGAGGTCAGCGCAACAGCCTGGATGTTTCCATGTCCATATAGTATCTGAGGGAAACAAGAAACAGGTGACGATATACATGGTAGAGGTGACTGGCAGAACAGAGGACAGAGTAACGTGAACACTATTTGTACATATGTTACATGTAACAATAAACACAAAGTGACACCGACAACACATGGGGCATGCACACACAGAGGATCAGACATATGACCATACCAGACCTGCTTTCACATTGAGTATGAGCAGTAGGTTATAAACAATCAGAACAGTGTCATAAACAGTAGGTTAGTGTGAACCATTTAGCACTTAGCCAGCATGTTAATCAAGCACCCTTTTGGTCTGAGAGGTGATACTATTTGGATGTTGATTTCCCAGTTTCCACAAGCACCACTGTGGGTGTTGCCAACAGCCCCAGGAAAGGTCTCTTAAATTATACTTTAAGAGGCCTCTGTGCACCAATGCTGTGTTTACACCTGGCATTCATACTACTCTGGAATTTTTGGACAATATAATTTGGGCAAAGAATATTAAACATCTGTAGCACTTAGAAGCATATTCTGCAACAGAAGCATAATTTTAAATAAAAAGTGTTGTTTGTTATCTCTTCATGTTCAGTTAGTGTTACCAAGTTCCCTCTCAGCCCTACTTAAACTCACTGACCTCACTCCTCACCAGGCTGCATACCATGTGCCTCAAACTTATATCTGTCATCATATCTCACAGACCCAGAAGCTCCCACCCAACCTCATCTACCCTCCACCATTGTCTTAGTCTAAAAACCAGTGGTATGTTGGTTCACTTCTCTCTGTCTCATCTCAACATCTCACCTATCAAATTCCATGCAGTTACAGTTACCTCTCAGATCAATCTTCTTATAATTGTCATCTACTGCCCCTTAGGAGTCTTTATTGAAGAAATTAATATGCTCCTCAGTCTTTTCCCTACCAATAGCACAACTCCCACTGTCCTTGGAGACTTCAACTTCCTCTCCAACAAGCTCCAGTCCTCTTGCCTTATGCCTCTTTTGCATTCCTTCTCCCTGACACTCAACAGCTGTCCTTGCACACACAAGGGATGAAATGCCCTGGATCTGGTCTTCAGCTGCCCCTACATCTTTCCTACTTAACCTGCCAACAACTCCTGATCCATTCTTCCTGACTGCTAAAGACTTTGCAGCCTTTTATGATGGGAAGAGTGAAAAAATCTGTCAGACCTTCACTCATACCACAACTCCTACACTACACGCTCAGGATTCCCCTTCTCTGCCACATTTTTCTAATCTAGCAACAGAAGAGATCCTGCAAGTCATCTCATCCTGCAATCCTGCCACCTGCACATTGGATCTAGTCCCTTTCAGAGAAACCCACTCTGGATCCCTCAGACATCAGCACCTACTGATCAGTACCGCTTCTCTATTTTCTTTGTAAAATCCTCAAACACACTGTCTACAATAAACTGTTTTATAGCCTATAGTTTTTTTTTTTAGCTTAACCAGTCTGGCTTCAAAGTGGCACTTTCCATGCAAACCACCTTATTGGCAATGGCTATCAGCCAAACTATCATCAGTCCTCATCCTTCTCAATCTTTCAGCATTTGTTCTGGTCAACCATTGGATACACTTGTCCATCCTCATGACTCCAGGAAGACTGGTCATATCAGGTGAGGTGGAGGGGATCCACATCAGCTCCACTCAGACACTCCACTGGTGTCCCACAAGGCTAAGTACTTGGTAGTCTTATGTCCTCCCTCAATACTCAATCTCTGAGTGAGGTCAGTAAGGCTCAGCTCATCTTCTCCTTCCCTCCCTCAGACACTTTTTATCTCAGACCACTCAGATCTCAGCATGTCTGACAGACATCTCATCATGGGTGGCAGATCATTAGCTGATACTTAATTCCAGGAAAATGGAACTGCTGTTCATCCCTAGAGATCAGGATCTTGTGATCTTCCTGGACAACTCTTGCATCAGTTGTTGGAGGTCCAGGACATACTGATGAAAATGGGCTACTGAAACAAGACACACTTGGAGAGAAAACATGGAACTGATGGCATTCTACTGGCATGCTATAACAGCAAGCCCAAGGAAAGACACTATATGCACTGAATGTGGAAACTGACCAGAAGACCAACATCCACTCTACCTAAGAAACAGCTCAATGCTTTAACATCAATGGAAGGAAACTACTCTCACAGCTAGACTTGAAAGACTACAACCCCAGATTGGGAACAGTACAAGTGATGGAAATGAAGAGCAGCCTCTGGCACAGATGAGTACACAAGAAATAGATGACAGTCTGTCACCAATCATGACTGAAGCATCCATTAAGCTGAAGATGAAGATTGAGGCCAAACTTCATGCAGTCAACCCTCATGTGCAACTCCTTTGGCTAACTGCCAAAATCCCTTCACATTAACATTGCACTTCTCAATATATCCACCAACACCATCACTGAAACCAATGAGCTTGTATAGGTCACTGCCACTGCAATCCTAGAGATGCTTGGATACAAAATCAAGAACAAGTATGTAGAGTGCCCACCATGGAGAAAAAGGTTGGAAGCCAAGGTCAGGGAAGCCCAGAGGTACATCAGCTGGCTCACAGAAGTGCAGAAAGGAGTTATGAGAGACAGGCCCTCAGACATGAAGAAGTACAACAAGATAGCTCTGGAGACTGCCAAACAAAGACTCACAGCTCTGGTGACAAGGCTGAAGATATACACCAGGGAAGCAGAGGCCAAAAGAATATCACCATTGAGGGTGTATTCACAGTTACAAGGGAGTAACAGCAGAAAAAGGTTTGATAAACCCAGAGCTGAAATTGAGAAATACTGGAAGGACATATGGGAGAAGGATGCATCACATAACAGCAATGCCAAGTGGCTGGAAGATCTAAGAGCAGACCACAGTGATCTCCCAGAACAAGAGCCAGTTACCATCACCAAGGCAGATATCCAGCAATAAGTCTCAGGCAGGAAGAGCTGGACAGCACCTGGACCTGACATGATACACACTTACTGATTGAAGAAGCTAACAGCACTCCATGACCGCCTGGCAGCACAAATGAGTGAGCTGAGCTCTAAAAGCTGAACATTAAGAGCTCAGTGCAGCTATGGAAGACAACACTGGAAGCTAGTTCCAAGGCCATCTCACAAGTCACCATAAAGTGCAATATTTTTCCACTGTCCCAGCTGCTGTTCTGCATAGGCCTGAATCCCCTCAGTCACATCATAACAATGAGTGGATACGGATACAAGTTCAAAAGTGGCGCAAACATCAGCCACCTCCTGTACATGGATGACATCAAGCTGTATACTAAGAGGGAGTGAGAGATCAACTCACTGATCCATCTCACCAGAATCTACATCGAGGACATTGTGATGTCATAAGACATGAGGGAGTGAAGTTTCCAGAGGGCAAAATAGTAGATATATATGACAGCTACAAGTATCTTGGAATCCTACAGGTCAGTGGGAATCAGGATGAGTTTACATGGAGATCAGCCACAGCCAAATATCTCCAGAGGGTCAGACGCCAGCTCAATGGTAGGAATAAGATCCAAGCCATCAACATGTATGCCTTATCAGCCATCAGATATCCAGCTGGAACAGTGAACTGGCCACAGGAGGAAATAGATGCCACTAATGTCAAGACACAGAAACTCCTCATGATGCATGGAGGGTTCCATCCAAAGTCCAGCTTCTTGAGGCGTTACGAACAACAGACAGAAGTGGGGCATGGATTAGTGAGTGTTAGAGCCACTATCCAGAATGAAACAAGGAACATCCCTGAAAACATCAAGAAGATGGCCCCCCAGGACAAACTGATGAAAGAGTGCCTCAGACAGCAGAAGGCAGGATGGCGATGAGGAACATAGACGCTCATGATGTTCAGGGGGCCAGTGCAGCAAGAGAGTCGGAGGGACAGGATCCTTTCAGTGCCGCCATCTGGAGGCACCACTGAGGTGAGGAGGGCGTTACTCACGGCAAAGCCGACGCCATGCTGTCGTGGTTTCTCAGGTCTCCTCCCCTGCCAGAAGAAGGTGTAGTCCTTTTCTCTCAAGCTGCCATCTGCAGGGAG
Organism: Notoglanidium maculatum; assembly: GCA_030068355.1. Taxonomy (NCBI): domain Eukaryota; kingdom Metazoa; phylum Chordata; class Actinopteri; order Siluriformes; family Auchenoglanididae; genus Notoglanidium; species Notoglanidium maculatum. The sequence continues at coordinate 16,824 of JAQQZX010181441.1, forward strand.
TCTAGTTTCCTGGAGGGCAGCAATGTCAATGTTGAGCTTCTTTAACTCACGATTTATGACGGCGGTCTTTCTGCAGTCATCAACGACAGAAAGGTCGTCTGTAAGGCCTAGGCACATAGTCCTGACATTCCAACTTCCCAGCCGTAGAACTGTTTTTTTTTTTTCTGTTGATGTTTGACTGATGCAGTGTTTACGGTCTACTTGTCGAGTTAATCTCTAGGCTCCAAGCACCCAGTGAAGCAGGCAGACCATGGCGGGTCAGCACCCAATTAGCCGGGGGCTGCCCAGCTTGAGGTGGGCGGTAGCTGACCAGTGGAACGCGATGGATCCTCCCACCGTCGAAGACAGCCTGTAGCGCCCTATCCTACGCCAATCGGACATGGGCTTATAACTCGTAACTGCTGTCTTCCGTGTTGTGATGACGCTGTAAGACAGCGGCACTGGAGTGACCTCTCCAGGACGCAAGCCTGGGCACAGGTTACGGAGACACTAGGCTGCCCCTCTCGGCCTTGCAGGCGAGGTCCAAAGGAAAGCAGAGCAATACGTTTTGCACCAGCGTGGCTGCAGGAGTTGCCGGTTGGGGTGCTAAGCAATGGCCAGCCGCCTTAGGGACTCCACTCCGGATTTCCTGTCTGGGTTTACTCCCATAGCCGGAATATACCCGCAAGGCAGTGGGGCTGGTAACCCTGGCAGGGGCATGGTTACTGGATGGTTGCTCAATGCTCAGGACACGTCCGTGGTCCCAGGGGGTCGCGCGTCGAGACTGTCCAGCACACCTGGCGCTGTGGGTTTGAGATCAGAGTTTATCTTCTCCTAGATGGACTGCCTGTCAAGACTACCGAGCTCCATCTACCCGGGAAACCTTGACCCCAATGAGTTGTCTAGTTATAGACCAATATACGGACTCCTCATTATCTCCAAGATCCTAGAAGATCTGTAGCACAACAGTTAAGCTCATACCTACATTACATTCATGAAATGTATCAGTCAGTATTAAGACCTCATCCTATCACAGAGACAGCGCTGACTAAAGTGTAAATGGCCTACTACTATCCCCTAATCAGGGTCGTGGCTCCTTGCTTGTGGTACTTGACCTTAGAGCAACTTTTGACACCATTGATCATTCTATTCTCCTTGATAGATTAGAAAATGTTGTTGGAGTTCCACAAGGTTCTGTATTAGACCCATTGTTTTTTTTCTTTATATATGCTAACTCTGGGTAATATTATTCATTAACATGGTCTTAGATTTCAACTGTTATGTTGATTATGCACAGTTGCATGTTTTAGTAAAGCGAGATGAAAGACATCATCTTAATAATATTGAGGATTATGTAAAGGACATTAGACAATGGATGCTTACCAACTTTCTTCTTGTACTTGTGCTAGGACCACATACAGCTAGAAGTAAGCTTTCTGATTACACTGGATGGCCTTTCTGTTTCACCGTGTGCAGAAATAAAAGACCTTGGTGATTATTGACTCCAGTTCTCATTTGAAGCTCATGTAGATAATATTACTATGATAGTCTTTTTTCATTTCAAAAATATTGCTAAGAAAAGAAATAAGATGTAACCACCCGGTCTAAGTCAGGCCACAATATACAGAGAAAAATTAGAGATGGTTAGACCAAGACTGTGTTTGCTTTGTTTTTATTTTTATTTATTTGCTTTTACTTTAATGATTATTTTATTATAATTTTATCCTTTTTTCCCCCAAGCGGTTAATATCTTCAGATGTTAGCAAGGCCAAAACAATAGGCAAAACTCTCCCTACCTGTTAACCAATAAGCCGAACAGCCTACCAAAAGGAAAGAAAAAGAAAACACAGCACCTTCCTTCACTCCCTATCGAGCCCAAAACCAGGAGAAAACTTATAAGCATACATGGCACCGAATTCCTACTAACTACTGTGTGTAATTTACAAGACAAAATCTAGTGGGCAAAGCACAAGCATAGTCAAAAATGGGTGAAAGTTATTTGCAAAGAATCAAGCATATGTAATATAGATATCACAGACAAAGCAGGTCTCTGGAGGTGTAGGCTGATGAGGTTTAAATATTTTTCCGAAGGCACAGGCAACCACTCCCAATGCAGGAGGTGGGAGCAAGGCAGGTAAAGAGCAGTGATCGTCCAATGGGACGATCAAAAACATGAATGACATCAAGCTGTATGCTAAGAGTGAATGAAACATTGACTCACTGATCCACCTCACCAGAATTTACAGCGAGGACATCAGTATGTCATTCAGACTGTATGGCAGATGCATGGTGGCTAAGAGAGGGAAGATGATCAGAACTGAGGGAGTGGAGTTACCTGATGGCAAAATAGCAGATATACAGGACAGCTACAAGTACCTTGGTCCTACAGGCCAGTGGGAATCAGGATGAGGTTACGAGGAGATCAGCCACAGCCAAATATCTCCAGAGAGTCAGACAGGTGCTCTGAAGCCAGCTAAATGGTAGGAATAAGATCCAAAGCAACAACATGTACACCCTACCAACCATCAGTTTGAATTATGCCCTTTTGATTATGCTGTCCTAGCTAGCCTTGCCAGAGTTCCTACTTGAACTCAGCACATGATATACACTTTATATGTTCCTTAACCGATACGTGACAATGAGCATGCCTAACACTCTCCTCTCCTCTCGATGTCCTACTTCTGTTTGGAAGTCTCCTCAAATGAAGTGAATCACCTGGAACAAACTTTATATTAAAACTATATTGAATTATGTACCACACAACTGTACTTTTTTTGACCATATAACATACAGTAATAGAAGTGTGTTAGTTGTAATTGAATTATCCTATGCCACCCAAATAAGGATTGGTTCCATCTTGTTGTCTCGGGGAGTTTTTCCTTGCCACCATCGACCTCAGGCTTGCTCATTGGGGATATATATATATATATATATATATACACACGTGGACAAAATTGTTGGTACCCTTCAGGCAATGAAAGAAAAACTCAC
>JAQQZX010181490.1:0-19788 GCA_030068355.1 Notoglanidium maculatum
GCAAAGTTAAATGCTGTTTGTGCTGTTGTTTCAATGCAAATAAATTGTCAGCTGTCCATATAGCCGATTCTTCTTGTTAGTCGTGTTAAAGCGTACCTCTTTACGAACCTAGGTAGATGGTGGTGCCTTCATTCCTCCTTGGTTAGGGCCAGGGGTGCTACAAGAGCAAGTTGACAAATTGATGAAATGTGCACATTCCTTGACCTCGCTCCTATCTGACCCCCACCAATATGTTCCTAACACCCTAGGTTTGCCTAACTAAGCTATCTAGTGTAGCCATCATTAAAATTAGTTATTACCTTCTAATCGTAGCCATTATTAATTAGTTGCCTGACAAAAATAACATAAATATGTTCCTACTCATTTTCCTATTTCTAAGTGTTTGTGACGTCCCTAAGTATGTCTTCTGTGTTGTGTGTGTGTGTGTGTGTTCACCACCTATTAGTGTTGAAGCCTAGTGTCTGCATTTTCATCCCATTTTAGCAAACCAAGGATACATACATGTGTTCCTATATGGTGATGCTTCTCAGTGGCTAATTTTGGTACCATACATATGCCCAAAGTTTAAGTGTGTCTAAATGTGTTATGATACATGTATGAGGATAACTATTCGAAGTATTAGAGCTACCTTTAAAGCCTACACGCAGTTGTTACGCATGACCCTGTACGTCATTGAATTGTATCTAATAATGCATACATTGCTAAAGGCTTTTTCCTAAAACTCTACAAATGCAGCAGCAGAGGTCCTTACTAGAACAAGAAAATGTGAGCACATCACCCCTATCTTATCTACACTGCATTGGCTTCCAATGAAATTTTGCAGAGATTATAAAATACTACTGTTGACGTATAAAGCACTGAATGGTCTCACACCTCAGTACCTCAGCAAACTTCTGGTCTTTTATGACCACCCACGCCTACTTAGATCAAAAGGCTCTCCCTTTTCTCTCTCTTCTGGCTCTCCCTTTTAGTTATGCTGTCATAGCTAGCCTTGCTGGAGTTCACATGATATACTCTGTTCCTTACCATTAGGTGACAAGAGCATACCTAACTCATCTGATTTTTCTCTTTTCCCTTCTCTCTCTCCCTCTCTGTCTATCGAGCTGCACATGATAGTCCTGAGATTCCAGTGATCCTGACCCCTTCTGCTTTCCAGACCTTCCTGATCCATCCTGATGTCCTACTCCTGGTTGGAGTCATCACTTGGAAACCACTTGCTCCTGTTGAGGATGGCACCATATGAACTGCCTCAACATACTCTGCGAACTCATTCTCTAGAACTGCGAATATGGTTGGACTGCTGTTGACAAGATTGGTTCACTACAATGGCATAGGAGTCAAATTACCACAAACAGTCTTGAACTCAACTTGACCCTATTACTAAAGTGTATTAGTTGTAATTGCACTATACCGTGCAACCCAAATGAGGATGGATTCTCTTTTGATTCTGGTTCCTCTCAAGGTTTCTTCCTTTTGTAATCTCGGGGAGTTTTTCCTTGCCACCATCGCCACAGGCTTGTTCATTAGGGATATATACAGAAAATCTTGTAGATTCATTAGTTTATATTCAGAATCTATATACTTCTGTGAAGGTACTTTGTGACAATGTCTATTGTTAAAAGTGCTATACAAATAAAATGTAATTGAATTGAACTAATTACTTCTCTATTGCAAACTATTAGCTTCTGACAGTGCTTTCCAGTGCATTTTAGAAAAAGTGAAATATATAGCAAAAGATATTATATGTAAATGAGCAAATGAGCACAACAAAAAAATTGTCTAAATAAATACATTCAAAAACTGACACCTAGTGTGTGTGTGTGTGTGTGTGTGTGTGTGTACAAATTTGAAACCTTCAGCAAAGTCACACGGTGACCATGACGCAATATTTGCTTTAAATACCTTCTCTTGACTTTTGTCTGCTCCTTTTACTCTACTCCACTCTTACCATGTTGATCCTCTTGTGCATCTTGGATCTAGGTGATGTATGGTCAGAGCTACAGCTAACTTGTCCTCTAAAGCTGGTGATAGACTCCTGTCATCTCTTCAAGGCTCTGGTGAGTTTTTTCTTATATGTTTGGCACCATGGACCTTTTTTGTCCTATTTGTAGATGCAACAGAAACACCCACATAGACCTTTCACATGGACTATCTGCATCTCCCTGTGCGCTGCACAAAAGAAAAATGTAGCTCTGTTATGTAGTTCACCTTTTAATAATCTGGCTGAACCCTGACTGAGATGTCCATGTAATTAATTAATATCTGTATAACTAAAGACACTAAATGTCGTGGTCTGAGGGTGTGCAAAACTTTTGCATTTAGATCTGTCTGTGTTGGTCTTTCTGATTTGGTTTAGTCAGAGTTTTATGAAAAGTAGGACAAAAGGACAGAGTGGTTTGCATAAGCCGTTTTGCCTGAAGGAAGACAAATAAGAAGCTCATTTTATCACCAAATAGAAAAAAGACTGTTTTGGTTATGGAGACAAACTACTTCAAGACTTCAGCTGTTTCCTAAAACATAATACAGAGAAACATTTCCTATAAGAACTGCAAACACTTTAGACAAGAAAAGATTTGGTTGCTGAAGATTAGCATTGTTTAAAGTGTCAGTTTCAAAGTCTTGAAATTAAACTGATACAGTATTTGCTGTAAATACCGTCTCCAGCTGTCTCCTGCAGGCTCAATTTGTTCCATGTTAGACCTCTTGTGCATCTTGGATGTATGCGACCTTTTGTCAGATCTACAGGTAACTTGTCCTCTAAAGCTGATAAACACCAGTCATCCGTCCATGGCTGGGTGAGTATTGTTATACTTTTGAAGTCATTGGAACTCTGTGGCTAAGTGGAGCTCTCTCTATCATTCTATCATTTAACTTAGTAGCCTTGTTATCATTACTACTGATCTGACTGTGGGATAGCTATGACCTTTTCTGTTTGCCATCATCTAGCAACCTACATGCCACTTGCATGGTTGAATGGTTCTCTCACACAATAACACTACTCCACAGAGCTTACAAAATTAGCTGGACTCTACTAACACACATACTCAGGCTGCAGTTGGCTTCCCTCCATTAAACCATATCTGTGCTGAGTGGGGCCACCCTTGCCGGTAAAAATAGAGTGGTAAAAGAGTTCCACACAGGGGAGTGGATGGAGTTTGCATAAAACAGAGGCATGTCTCAGCTGTGTGTGATTCTGAGCTTATATTTCTTGTGTGATATTGGCTCAAGTAAGGAACAGTATTAAGTCCAGCTCCAGTGTTTAACAGTGGTAACAATGTAACCACGCACTGTCTCTTTGAAATTTGTGTCAGTAAATTTTAACTGGTCAGGGTGGTGGTGGAGCCAGAGCTGATCCTGGTAACAACAAATTAGCTAAATTAAATATATGTTAATATTAAAAGAGAATAAATTTATTCATTTATGAATCTAATTTAATTTGTTTGTGGATCTTATTTTATTTTTCTAGAACTTGTTATTTGCAGATATTAAAGAGAAATACCCCCATTAGACCTTCGACACAGACAGTCTGTATTTTTGCATTCCTCCTGTGCTCTGAGTGAGAAAAGAAAAATGTAATTTGTTATATAGTTCAGATTTTAATAATCTGGATGAATTCTAACAGTGATGTCAGTGTAATGAAGGAGCACGTATGAAATGGGGTTTATGTAAAGCAGGACAAAGGGACAGAGTGGTTTGCATAAGCCATTTTGCTTAAAGACAAATAAGCAGCTCCAACATCAATATATGGAAAAAAGGTCTCTGAAGGTCAAAGAGACAAAATAAAAATATAATAATGGGCCTCATTTATCTTTTAGTGAAGTTGTGTGACATTCTCAGTGGTAAAAATGAAAGTTATTTTGACTCTAATCTAATAGTTATTTTGAGTGGGGAAAATATATCTACTATACCCTGGTGATCATGGACACCATTCACATCAAGCTGCTTTTTTAAATTCAAAGCAAAGTGCCTTGGTGACTGTTGGCCAGAATGCACCAACACATCACACTGCAGAGTGGTCACTTATCAGTCACTAGTACTGACTCTAATAAAGTCTTAATAAATAAAGTATTTCAGAGCATTGAAAGAAGTTGTGGTGGCAAACAGAAATGATTGCTACATCGTCTGAGTCATAGCAGTGTGTCCTCACTTAAAAAACAACATTCATAATTCAGTGAGTGGTCTTATTTGTCCTAATTTATGAATTTGTTGTTTTTACTTTTAATTTGTTTTAAATGTTTAATATATTTATATTTTATGTCTTTAGTTAATTGTATTAATCTTAATCACTTGGGCTTCAGAGAATTTTGGTTATATTTATATGAACCAATTTAATGGATAAATAAGTTATTTAAACTTGAGATTATAATCTGAATATAAAAGTACAATAACCCATCATAAATTATATGATTACATTATCAAATTTCACATACTCAAGAGCAAGAGTAGGATACAAATGTTTTTCCAAACTTACAGACTATATTCATGAATGCCAAATTTCTTGTGTAAACACTTATTATGATTTATGAATAAATCCATTCACATCCAGCTTAATATATGATATGTAATAAGGAGAAATGTTATTGTATATTGTTATTGTAATGTTAAAGTACAAACAGCTGCTAGCCAATAAAAAATTGGAATATTAGGGTTGTTACAATGTCATGGTTTCACTGTGTTTGACTGAATTTTTACTTCATCACTGATTTATTCAAAGTACTGAATAAAATGTGTTTCGGTCAATGTATTTTTGTCTCAGTGTGCTGTTTTCCTTACAGACATTTTATGTTTCAGGAAGATATCTTTCTGATCATATCGTTCCATGTGGAGGTGTGTAGTGTAATTATTACAGGCGTATATTTGGGATTTTATCCCAAATCCACAATGTTATACACTTCGTACTGAGTTTCACTTTCTATAATAAGCGGTAGAAATAACACGAGGTAATCTAGTTGTCAAGTGGGTTTTTATTGTCAGTTTTAACCTCCTGTATTGTCAACCTCTGTTTAGCTTGTACGCATTGGAAAAAAATATTGTTTCTCCAGGGCCATGGTGCAACACCTGACAGTATGCAAGACTACATAAAGTGCAAATACATATTTGCATTCTGTAGCATTACAGGTTCCGTTCACTGGAACTAAGAGGCCCAAACCTGTTCCAGCATGACAATGCCCCTGTGCAAAAAGCCAGCTCCATGAAGACATGGTGTGTTAAGACTGGAGTGGAAAAACTCAAGTGTCCTGCACAGAGCCCTGATCTCAACCCCACTGAACACTTTTGGGATGATTGGCAACTGGAGCCCCCTCTACATCCAAACATCAGTACCTGACCTCTCTAAATGAACACAAATCCCTACAGCCACCCTCCAACATATAGTAGAAAGCCTTCCCAAAAGAGTGTAGTGCATTATAACAGCAAAGGGGAATAAATCTGGAATTGGATGTTCAACAGGCACATATGGGTGTGATGGTCAGGGAAGCACAAACTTTAGTGTAAGTGTATGCCATATGAATTGCACTTTATGCTGTAGGTAAAAAGCAGTTTTGTGCTTTTTCTTCTGTATAAAGTCACTCTAGGAAGCGCTTGCTTTTCTGTTCTCTCCTGTTGAATCCAGAATAACACCAAGTTTAAAAAAGCAGAACAATAAAATACAGAACATGTGTAAAAGTCATAAAAAAAAGTGATGCTTTTGGGGGTTTTAGGTTCAAGTTAGCATGTAGCATACATACATACAGACATGTTATGATCATGTGACCTGTTAATGATCAAGAACATGCATGGCCACAGTCCCTAAAACAAGCACTTACAATAAAGGACAAAACAATCTGTGTCTTAAAATTAAGACATGCTTGTCTCTGTAATTTATCTTTTTTCTGTAATGTATCTGCACGATTTTATGCATTGCACTGCTGATTGGCTGATTAGATAACTGCATAAATGTGCAGGTGTACAGTTATTACTATAAAAATCTACAGTGAATGTGTATATAAAATTTATAATTTCCTTTGATTTTTTACACCAGCTTTGTGTTTTTAAATGTTCAATTATTGATGTGATACTATGATAACCTAATCCAAAATATTATGGTTATTACAGTGTGAAAATTTTTAAATGTGGCACCTCTGCTTCATTAAAGCCAGTTAAAGCAGTTCCTGTTTAAAATTAGCAGTCAGTGTGTCAGGTTCAGAATAAAGACCTCTGGAGGACATTATCTGGTCAAAATATTTAGTGTGTGAAGCTCACTGTTAATTAGCAACCTGAACACAGACCATAACATTGAAACAATAAAAAATAAGCAGTAACAATGCATGGATATAAAATGTCATTATAACTCACTTTCTTCTTTTGGAAGAAATGAACGCAAATGAATGCCTTATAATACCACACTCAACATCACTGAGCTTATAAAACTGACTGTGTTCTGCTAAAACACATGCACAAGCCAGTGTTGGGCTTTCTTTCATTTCCCATACCAGAGACAAATGATTATTTTATTGATGGTAAAAATTTCATTAATTTAATTTTCTTTTAGGATTTTATGTTCAACCAACAGAATTTGGGAGATAATTTATTTTTATATTTTCCCATGGAGATAATTATAATAGAAAGTGACACAAATACATTCCCAAGATATACACTATATGGACAAAAGTATTGAGGTGCCTGACCATTACACCATCAGTGACTTGAATGACATTGCTTTCAAATAAATAGACTTTAATATGGAGTTGGTCCCCCCTTGTAGGTGCAGCTATAACAGCTTCCACTCTTCTTGGAAGGCTTTGTACAAGATTCTGGAGTGTTTCTGTGGGAATTTGTGTCCATTCATTCTGTAGAGCATTTATGAGTTCAGGCACTAATGTTGGGCGAGAAGGCCTGGCTCGCAATCTCCATTCCAGGTTCATCCCACAGGTGTTCGAAAGGGTTAAGGTCAGGGCTCTGTGAGGGCCAGTCAAGTTCTTCCACACCAAACTCATCCAACCATGTCTTTATGGACTTTGCTTTGTGCACTGGGGCACAGTCATGCTGGAATTGAAAAGGACCTTCCCCAAACTGTGTCCACAAAGTGGGAAGCATAGCCCTAACCCTGACAAACAGCCCCACACCATTATCCCTCCTCCACCAAACTTCGAAGTTGGCACAATGCAGTCAGGCAGGTAATGTTCTCCCGGCATCTGCCAAACCCAGACTCACCCATCTGCCTTCCAAACAGAGGAGCATGATTCATCACTCCATAGAACATGTTTCCACTGCTCCACAGTCCAGGTTGGCATTGGACTTGGTGATGTGAGGCTTGCATGCATCAACTCGGCCATGGAAACCCATTCAATGAAGCTTCCGCTGCACACTAGAATTGAGTTAAATGTGTAGTGAGGATTTAATATTGACATTGTGCACATTATGTTCATTGGTCCAGTTTGTTATTAAGAAAGTATGCAGGCTAAGATTCATCTCACTATCTGTATCTTTATAGATTCACAGACTGCTAGACAAGCATTGTACAAGTTAGCTTTAACCAAAAAAGTTCCAAGTAACTTACTCATAATACAGTTAAGCAATGGACATTGAACCATGTACTGCAGCTGAGTTGGTTGCATTTTTGTCTTATTTTCAGGAGAACTCTCTGACAACACCATCTGATGACACGCACAACCAGCTTTCATTCTACCTGCCTGATCCATCCTCATGTCCTACTTTTGGTTGGAGTCATCACTTAAAACCACTTGCTCCTGTTGAGAATGGCCCCACATGAACTGCCTCAACATATACCTAGAACTGTGAAGATGGCATTAGACTGCTGTTTACATGATCAATTCTTCTACAATGGCATAGGACTTAACCATTTAAGCACCAACGTCGCAAAATTCCGACAAGCACCCATACTGAATAAAGTAGACGATAGTCCCGAGTAGCACACCAAATCTTGTTTTTACTCGCTACCACTATATGTCGCACATGTAGTACTGTATCCCCAAAATTAGGCAGGTTTCCATTCAAAGTGTTTGAGTAATTTGATGCGGAAAGTGAATGAAAGCCAAACGTGGTCTCACTTGCGGTATTTAGTTCATGTGGTTATGCGGAAGTATTCAAATCGAACGTGTCCAAGTAAATTGATGCAGAAACTGAGAAAATGAAGAAAAATCTCTTTACAATTGATGAAGTTTTTTGTCAGTTATTTGCTGATGAAGATTTAGAGGGATGTCAGTGATGTCATCATAAGCAAATTAGGTGATTACATTTACTACCTTCATAAATTTTGGGTCACACTCAATATTTTTCTCTTTTATAGTAGCCCTTTATCTGTAACCACTTTCAAACTGCAGCCTTTTGAAATCTTTTTGTCAAAATGTAATGTTTTTTTTAAAATCGCCGGCACTTAAAGTGTTAAATTAACACAACCAGTCTTGCACTCAAATCTCCCTCAGTGAATCAGATGAGACAGAACAGACTTTATGATAAAACTATATTGAATTATGTAACTGTGCTTTTTTTGACCATATAACATACAATTACAGAAGTGTGTGAATTGTAACCTCACTATCCAGTGCCACCCAAATAAGGATGGGTTCCCTTTTGAGTCTGGTTCATCTCAAGGTTTCTTCCTCGTCACTTCTCAGGAAGCTTTGCCACTGATGCCACAGGCTTGCTCATTAGGGATAATACATACATATATATATATATATATATATATATATATATATATAAATTTATAGATTCATAAAAAATATATATATTTGAATTTATATACTTTTGTGATGTTGCTTTGTCACCTATGTCTCTTTTTAAAAGTTCTATATAAATAAAATTGAATTGAATTGAATTGAATTCTCCTCTCACAATACTAACCTGACTCCATTACCCCATTGCCGTATTCCCTCCACTCACTTCCTGTAGCTGCTGCATCAGATTTAAAACACCGATGCTCACTTAGAAAGCCAAAAAGAGCAGCTCCCACCTGCCTTAAAGCACCTTAAAGGAACTCTGCACCACACTCCCTCCAAGCCTCTAGCACTGCTTGACCTACCATTTCTCAGGGTAAGAGTAAAATTCTTCTGTGTCCTGCACCCAGGTAGAAGAATGAACTTCCTCTGGCTGTCCGAACAGTAGTAACTGAGTTTACTGTAAGTGATTCAATATTGTTCTCTATTTAAACCAACAATGCATAAAAAACAGCATCGCGTCAAGTCAAGTGGCTTTTATTGTCATTTCAACATATACATGTGGTACAGTGTACAATGAAATGAGACAACGTTTCTCTAGGACCAAGGTACATATAAGACAACAAAAGTACAAAAGTTGCACGTGTGCAACAGAAGACAACATAAAGTGCATGTGTGCAAACATATGAAAACATGGCAAAAACAACAAAGTGCAAAGTGTGCAAGTGTGCAAACAGTGCAGACATAACGAGACAGACAAAAAGACAAAAACACTGCCACGAGACAGTGCAGACATCACAAGACAATACAAGACAGTACAACGCTAATCCAAATGTAGTGTGCAAAATGGTAGAGGTAAAGATGTGCAAAAAAATATTTTAAGGGGCAAAATGTGCAGAATTTTAGACGTAGATAATAGATGAGTGTACATTTGTGTGTGTGTGTGGGTGGGTGTGTGTGTGTAGGCATGTGTGTCAGTCCAGTCCCTGGGTGTTCAGGAGTCTGATGGCTTTGGGGAAGAAACTATTACAGAGTCTTGCAGTGATGGCTATGATATGATCATGTGTGACACAAACTCACAGAAACTTATTCATATGGCAAGAAACTTGAAAAGGACAAGAGAGTATCACAGAGGAGACAAATAAAATGAACATTACATCAAATTAACATAAATTAAATAATGTGATATAATCTTTGAGCTCTAGACATATGTTTTTTCTATTCAATTAGTCACTATTACACACTGCCTTGCTACCATTAGTTAAATGTAAGTAGTAATAATAATGTATTTGCAGTTATTAAATGAAATAGACAGATAAAATTTCAGTTTAAGTCAGAGAATAAAAAAAATTGTTTTTATTTGTAATATTTCACTTAAAGATTTATTACACCCTAAAGCCTATTTTTAAAATAATAACATAGGAAATGTTCTTAGATCAGAGTGTGCCAGGGTTAGCCTAACCATAACCCTAGCCTGTCACTGCACCAAACTTATTTTAACATTTCACACCAGTGGGGGTGAAGTACTTGGTGTGAAATAATAATATAGGAATTGTTTTTATATCAGAGTGTGCCACACCTCTGAGTGTGTCACTGCACCAAAGTTATTTAGACATTTAACTGTAGTGGGGGTGAAATACATGATGTGGTCACAATTTTTATGGGTTTTGTTTGTAAATAATTTTGCAAACTTTATACAACTATCTCCCACGTCAATATAATGGGCTCTTTAGTGTAGATTCATCACATAAAACCTTTGACCCTACACTGTGTAAGATTTGTGTTAGTCCTAACCCTATTGTTGAAATTAAAACTGTCAGTAGTGTTGCAGAGCCACAAATTCCCAACATGAAACCATATCCTTGGATATAGTTCAGTATAACAAGCCTCTTGGTGCTGTATCAGTCAAATAATCAAAACTGAACTGAATCCTTCTTTCTCTAAATACACACTAAACAACTTGATAAACATTCCCTCCCTTATTTTTCTTGTACGCTGTCCATCTCAAATTTCCATACACTCTGTTTTGTAAAGTAGGGAAAGTAGGAGGATGTGGTGTGCATTAAGTCAACAAGTTTAAAAGAAGATAAATGGAAACTCAGTTCATCACATACTTCAGAAAGTCTCTGGAGGGCATTGAAATCTCGCTACAACACACATAAGTTATCTTTTTGACGTTTAAGGTATGTTTCAATATTTTACTTCAATACTTCAGTTACTTACCAACGGTTAATAATAGGAAATGTTTCACAGAGCTTGACATGAGATAATTTATTTAGTATATTTGTTATTTAGAGCAGGGCTGTGCAGAGAGCTTTACATTGGCAGGTGTGTATAAGGCATAAGAATCAGAATCACTGATACATTTACATTAGATAATATAATGCTGTGTAATACCTCTATTTATATAGCACTTTTAAATTTTATTTTAAAATCTTAAAGTGCTTTACATATTAAATTATTAGAAGGTCAAAACAAGCCATTTATAATAAAGCACTTTAAAAACAATGTACAATCACTAATGAAGTTACTATAAGTCTATAAAAATTACTATAAATCACAAAAAGTCTGAAGTGTATACAACATATAATGTTGTTATTGTTCACTGTAACACTACTGCTGAGATTAGGCCTGATATAAGAAAAACATTTTTCATTGACTGATCTGTGAGTCTTAAATAGGGTTAATAAAGAAAAATCATCAGCTGGGACACAGAGTAGTAACCTGAACTCTCTTAGTTACTAATCCATTTACAGACTAGTTTAATAAATAGGTCCTTGTTAGTTTAGCATTTATGATTTTTGTCATATACCTCATGTCAAAAAAAAGTTTTTATGTTGTTAGCATACAAACCTAAACTCTTGATTGTCAATGATGACTGAAATCACAAAATGGAATTGAAATAGATTACTCAAATGTAATAAACAATCAATTATTAGTTTAGCATTTAGAATATTTCTGTTGTACTTGTCATGATAACAAAAAGTGTTTAATGCTGTTAACCTATTTAACATCTGACTATTAGGAAAACCTGTACCCCCTCCAGAACATGACTGATGATTGAAAATACAAATTAAAATTTAAATACAATATTCTAATTACATACTATCTTTAATTCTATTTTATTAAATGTAAAAACACAAAAAAATGAGTCACTTCCATGTGATTTGCATGTAGGGCATTTTATTTAATCTATAGTTAAATTATGTTTATTAATTAAATTTAATTTAATTTAAAACCTCTGATTCTTCTTAAGCCTTTCTTTAAAAAGAAATCAGTTGTTGTAGCACAAATTTAAAAAAAATCTGTAATAGATTTAATAATATTTCCATAAAAAGTGTTAAACACTATAAATGCAAAAAAAAAATAAATAAATCCCAACTCCTGTCAAATGAGCAAAACTTCAGGATTTTCATGATCTAGATGCGACTCACTTTCACACACTTCATCATTTGGTCTCTCATCTCGAGCCCTCAAGTCATGATTCTCTGTAACAAAATTAGTTTGTCATTTTGTTGTTATTACCTGCAATGACATCGACACTGATTACTGTTCTATGCAACACTGCTTGAGGGATGATACTCACTAATTATTGACTACTCCCCTGTGCTGGTTTGTGTTTAACATCAAAAATATTAATATGTAGTGATGTGGTACTTGCAATTGACAGTTGTACTGGAGTCACTGCTTTGATCAGGACTGCTGAGGTATTTTTGTAATTACATTTCTTATTTCTTAGTAAGTTTCCCAACAACACATCAATGATGGAGCAGTGTCTATTCATAATCCTGTTTTTCATAGGTAAGAAGTGTGTGTGTGTGTGTGTGTGTGCGTGTGTGTGTGTGTGTGTGTGTGTGTTTCAATGAATTGCATGATGTTCATGATGACTTAAAATGGTGGCTTCAACTGATTTACAGAAAGGAGGAACAGGTTATCTCTAGCAAGAGGAATGCAATACTTAGAATACAAAACACATGATGGTACATAGATAGTTATAGACATATTGACTTTTGGTAAATAATTTTATAAACAGACATAAAATTCTGAGTTTCATGTATTTCCCACAAGCAAAAAGATCTTCCATACTGAAAAGTTACAATTTAAGTACATTAAAATGACAATTTGTAATTTCTCAGCTAACCTTGCACAAAACCTTAAAATTCTTCACTACAGGATTCCTCCCCTTCATCCTGTCTGTCCCTCGTAAATACTATCTGATCCAGCAGGGGAAAACATGGAGTGATGCTCAGGCTTACTGCAAAGCCACACATGCTGACCTGGCTGTCATAGAAAGTAATGACAACATGGTTCAACTTCAGAAAGAAGCACAGAGACAAAAGTTTAGTTCCAGTGCTTGGATAGGAATGTACAATGATGTCAACAACTGGCGCTGGTCCATGGGAAATGAGCCACTGGGAAGTATGAGATTTTGGGTTCCACCGGAGCCCAACAACTATGCTGGAATAGAATCTTGTGGTATGATAGATCCATCAGGTTGGAATGATATGCCATGTACAACAGCAACCTCCTTTGTGTGCTTTGATGGTAAACATCATATATTTAACATAATTGTTGTCAGTGAGGAAGTTTGACTAAATAAAACAATCTAGACTGTGTTACCAGTGTTCTCAAATTAATTGTATTAAAATTATTCACAGTTTCTCTAAAAATGTCCTGTGATTTAAATTAGCAAAATTCATAAATACCAAACAGACACAAACAACTGATCAGTATGAACTTTGACATTTAGTGCACTTTGCAATTGGACTGGACTGTTGTTAGTTTTAGCATTATTTCTGAAACTTTTAACTTTATCACTTTATAATACATTTACCTAATAATTAACATACATGCTACTCATGTGACGTTTTTAATTCTCACAGACACCAAAACTGGAAATAATAGCTACATTTACATCTCTTATGCAAAGACATGGTCTAATGCTCAGAGTTACTGCAGACAGCATTACACAGATCTGGCCAGTGCTAGAAATGCAACAGAAAACTCATTTATATTGGGCCTGATCTCTGGGGGCAGTTGGTTTGGTCTATTCAGAGACACCTGGAAGTGGACAGACAAAACCATGTTCTCTACTATCAGCTGGATGCCTGGAAAACCTAATAATGCCCTGAGGAATGAAGACTGTGGTTATATAAATAATGGACAAGCTTCTGATGGAAAATGCTCAAATCTACTGCCTTTCTTCTGCTACTCAGGTGAGTTAAAGTTTTATTCCATCTTATACTTACACAAACTATTTTAAAAATGTATTTTTAACTGTGTTCATGTTTGTGTTTGAATGTGTCTTTGCATCTCTACATTTAGTAATCACAGGACAACAACAAATCATGAATGTGAAGGTACAGTCCAATCAGGATATGAGTGATTCTGCAGTAAATTCTGCCATCTTGGAGCAGGTGAGTCTCTTCCTCCACAAGAACCCACTTATAATGTACATTCACCTCCTTATTACTGCAGCCAGGACCTGAGACATCATAACACATACACACTGTACTGTAACTGAATCTGACTGTTTGTTCAGTTGCTGTAGCATTTTTACAGCTTTCACAGAAGATTAATGTCTTTATCTTGCATTCTTAATAATAAAGGTCTTATTCTGGTTATAGATCAAGCAGAAACTGAAGGATCATGGGATGGCAGAAAACATTACAGTGGAATGGAGAAAGCAACTAAATGGAAAGCTGTTCTACAAGGAGAAAGAAAAAGAAGAGCTTTAAGCCTTATCTGTATCTTAATTTGTGTAATTCTGTAGTGCTCTAGCTATTTATAGGGTAAATAATATGTTCACTATGGAAAATTAGAGATGTAGTTTACTGTAGTATTCAACTATTTTTAGTTGTCTACGATTTCTTTGCTCAGCAAATGTAGTCAATCATCAGAGATGTTGAAGTTTTTTTTTTAGTTTTGTAGATACAATGCTCTTGTAGCTAACCTGTAATGTATGTCTATCACTCATAATGTTTATGTAAAAATACATCCAATAGTTTATCTACTGACTTCAAGTTCCATAATCTTCTATGACTCTTATTTAGAAGGTTTTATTGCAGCCCTCATTATAAGCATCAACTAACTATTCTATTCCTGATGAAGTATAATCCATAGACATGGATTATACTTCATCTTATACTTAATTATACTTAATATACATATGTCATGTGTATTAACAACACAAAAATATGGTTTTGTTTTTGTTTTTCAAAACAAGATTTTATGAAAAATCAGTTGACAATAATTGAATTTTTTGCTGGTTTTATCAGGAGAAATCAGATGTCAATATACACAGAATATATTTTTTGCCTGGCTTGAAAATGTGAGACAGGAGCTGAAAACTTTACTAAATTTGGTAGACCTCTGGGGATTTTACTGATATATTAGTTCTTTATTCTGCAACATAAGTGTAACAAAAAAATCACTTAATCAACAAACCCATTTACTGTCATTATAAGCATGGTTATAAGCAATGTACATCAGTTAAATAAAAAAAGGAACAAATAAACAGACCTTTGCGAGTCTTGTATTTTAATAAGACTATCAATTTGGTTAATTACCCAAGATGATAAAGAAGCTGCTTACAGCTATTATGTTTTAGAAGAAAGAAAGAAAGAAAGATAAAGAAAGAAAGGATGTAGACTGTAAATTGACTCAGTTTAGAAATGCTCATTGTTCATTGATCCAAACTAGGGCCAGGGCTGCATGTATAAAACTGCACATCTTTAATATCAAAATATTGTTAGGAATGTTGTAAACATAAGCTGGAATTCAGCACTAGAAGGGAACAGAAGGTGGCCAACTGCATTTCAATAAGAGATTTTTTCAAATTGTTGTATTACATAGGGAAAGCAAATTACAGGGACAGCAGTGTGGTCATTTCCTCAGAGTAGACCTTAAATGTTTTGGGTGACCATATTTTAGTTTTCATAAAAGAGGACACAGGGAGTAGGATGGCAGCATGGGGCAGAAACACAATGAATGACGACTGTGGAAAGCAAAAGCTGAATCCTGGACATTTTTGATGATTTAGAAATCCCCACCGGATGCATTTTTTAGGTCCCAAAAAGATGATGTTTCCAGAAAAAAAAGGACATATGGTCTCCTTAATCTTACTCCTGGCACAAAGTGGTGCCAAACATGATGCAAGAGTCTTTGTTAGTTTGAGACTGAAGCAATTGTCATTTTCTCATGCAGTGCATACTTTATTTAAATAGTAACTGCACTTGCATCTATCCAAATCATCCAAATTCCTGTTCATACCTTCTTGCTTAAGGAGATTCTCAATAACTTTTTTAATATCTCAGATCAGCAGAAGAGAAGGAACAAAATCATGTAGCAATTATGAGTTGACTGACCATAGCAAAAAGATCTTTCTGAACACTTTGCCACACAGCTGGTATACCTCAGATTAGTTTGGAAAATATGTACCTATCATCAATGTTCAGAATTTTCTGAAGAGAATCTTGGCTTGTCAATGTCTCTGAAGTAATGTTCGCATTGTATTTTGAATCATATCCTTATCTCAAAGGAATAGACGCATTTTATATGACTTGGTTTTCTGAGATCTGAGGTAACTCAGATACTGTAAAAATGTAGTCCAGGCGTTTTTTTTTGCAAGCATTCCCTCTGTGTTAAGAATGCATACATTGGAATAGTTGCGGTGTTGATGTCAGTAGTATATATCCTACACTTTGTCAAACTGTCAATCAAAGTGATTTGTGACCTTGTCTGTCATTTTGAATGGAGTGGTTAGGGGTCAAACAGCCAGTCCATGTTGGACTCCATGTTGGGGTGTTTTGTCTGGGCATGTCCCCACAAGTGCTGACCAAAAGCCAGCCCTCATTTGTTACCAATGCGAATGACCCTATAATGTATATAATCTATAAGGGACTTTGGTTTTCTTTATCATTCAAGAAGCATTAACAAGGGCATCAAGGATGGATTCCTTTACTTCAAGTAAGTTTATTTATTTATTTGTTTCATTGAAAGTTACAGACTGTTTTAGATTGGCTGATGGCTTTTTTTTTGTTTAACAGATTCTGACAATTGTTTGTAGAATTGCAAAACCTGGAAGAAAGGTGTACAACAATGATGGCATCATCTGCAACAAGAGATGTTAGTAAGAAGAGGCTTAATTTCACACCCATTGCTGACAGTTATTGATTCTGAAATAACTTTCGCACCAAAAAAGAGAAAACCCAAAAGTTTGGTATGTTTTCTTCAAAAGGCGATGGATACTGTGGAATATGAATGGTTGTTGTCTGATGGACATGTTGGTGGATACATTTTCGACAAAGAAGAATGCAGTGTTAAATTATACACTGTAGATTCTGGTTGGGGGTCATTTACAGATGAAACACAACACATATCATTCTGTGCAAAAGACTGGAAATTGTTCAGGAATAAAGTTTGGAGCGATCTTGAAGTTCCTGGCCTGGATATGGTTTATAGTGCAGCATTGGACAGTAATACCGCAAAAGTGTTACTACATATTTGCTAACCATCATGAAAGGGGTCCTGGGGATTACATGTACATGTGTAGTGGTAAATACACGATTGTAAACGATAGTGAGGATAATGATGTGAAGAAAATCATACAAGACCTAAAAGTGGTGTATCTCTGGAAAGACATATCTGTTTTACACGATGTTTTCTAAAATATAGACCGATTGTTTAAATGGTGTGAGAATTTGGACAGATACCAGGACATCAAGATGCAGATTTTTTAGACAAGCCCCAAGATATGGAACATAACTGTGGGGGTGGTACATCTGAAATCACCGCCCATCACTATCATCTACAAACATTAAAAAGGTGAAGGGTATCTAGAACACTTCATCTCTGAGAGAGGGTGACACACGACCAACCATGTCACTATTAGTGGATGAAGTTGCTATGGCTGAAGAGCGTGATTGGTTTGATAAATTGTGTAACAATCCGGGGGATATGAATTTACCAATCAAACAAAGGACTGAGTCTACTGAAACACTAACAGCTTTGTCTCCAACCGATGGTTACAGCCCCTGTGAACCTGCTGGACAAGATGTGGTTGGCTGTTTGAACCCACAGGCCATCAAACTCATAAAGGCTTGTGTATGTGGTATCCTGCAACAAATCATTGGAGAAAAACTGTGTAAAGATTGTTTCGGTTGTGAAGTGAACCACCCCAGCCAGCGCCAGCATTCATGTCTGTACGAGCCTGATGCCTATTATTACCAAACACTCATTGATGAAATAAAATGTGTGCTTTTCAGATCCGAGTTGCTACAGGTGATCGCGCACGTCTTTGAGACATACGGACTACAGCTGTACCCTCAAAAGACCTTTGGCGCTGTGGAAGCTATCGTCTATGAGCTTTAGACGAGGAATATCGAGGAGAATCTTGTTGACCAACGGTGTGAACGTCTTATTTTGGACGCTCTAAAGTTTTGGGTAGGGGAAAACCGCTGAGTTTTGTCAAAATGGGTAATCATGACTTCCGGATATGGCGGGCAGCTGAACGGTCACGTGGACCTGGGCTCCAGCATATGTGAAATAACTTTTAATATAATAATATATATATTGAGCAGTGTTTTGACCAAAAACATTTATAGAGTCTATATGTCGTCAAAAAATTGAGGAAAAGGCCGACCCCCTAAAGATAAAAAAGTAGACCTTGCAATGCCACAGGAGGAACATGAAGAGTCCGTGGAGCCAGGAGAGATGCTAGGCCTTGACGAAACCAGCCACGATGAAAGCCTACTTTTGTCAGCCATACGGTTGCTTAGGAATAACTTTTATACACAGCTAGGTGAAATAATCTCATCTAACCGAGAGATTAAAGAAGCTATAGAGGCCTTTTCTGAAAGACTCACAACAGCTGAAACTCGCATTAGCACAGCTGAGGACCAGATCACTTCACTAACGAGGATATCCAACACCACACAGAAAGAGGTCCAAAAGCTTACCTTGCAGGTGGAAGCGCTTGAAAACCGACAACGCTGCTCCAATTTGAGACTGATTGGACTACCCGAGGGGACAGAGAGGGGAGACGCGCGTGCATTTCTAATGGCATGGCTACCGAAGGACCTTGGCGTATCCACAGAGCAGAACTTCACCATCGAGCAAGCCTACCGACTGGGTACCTACCCGCAAAACCAGAGCCAAGGGACGGGTGAGACACGACCACGTATTCTTTTAGTGAAATTCCTGACGTACCGAGACAGAGACCAAGTAATGAAAGCAGCACGCTTGAAAGAAAAAGTCCTATTTGAGAACAGCCATGTTATGTTCTTCCCGGATCTGTCTTCCGCGGTTCAAAAATAGCGGAAACTTTTCGATGGCGTGAAACAAAGACTGCAACATCTGTGTAAGGAGTATGGACTTATGTTCCTGGCGAAATTGCGAATTCAACAAAGCGGCACCTGGCACTACTTTAGCTCTCCTGCTAAGGCCTTCACGATAGTAGCTGCGAGTAGCCTATAAAAGAGTTCTGAATGAAAGTTAGCCTAAGTCGAGCCATTTGAGCCGACAGCAGATGCATAGCGAAATATAGCCTAAGCTACATCTGGGGTAAATATGTAAATTGTTAGGCTATGATTATTGATCCAGGCTACGGTGGACTCTTTTTTTTGGTTTTCTATAGACTTCATGGGTTTGGTCATAAACAAACATTTCGTTTTTCATCCAAACTATTCCTGTTTACAAACGTCGGTCTTTAAGCCCGATAATGTTCCTGCTTGAGTGATTGTTTCCTTTCATTTCAGTAGTGATTGTCAGCAGCTCACTGCTCCTCTTAGAGGATCAGATTGGAGCCTAACCGGGATCTTGGACATTGGGGGGAGGGGGAGATGTGCATGTTCAGCTGCACAGGGTTGACACTTTGCCTCATTTGGGAGAGGCTCTTGCATTTTGTGTTATGTTGGTTAGTGTTGGTTAGTTCTGAAGGCACACTACTCATTCTATTACATGGCATGTTAAGGAAAAAATGGGGGAAAAAAAGAAAAGTATGAGTGGTGATATTAGAATAAATATGATTTCTTGGAATGTTATGGGTCTTAGGAAGATAGTGAAACTAAAACAAGTACTGTCCAGGCTGAAACAACTAAAAACACAGATTGCTTTTATTCAGGAAACTCAT
>JAQQZX010181566.1:0-19777 GCA_030068355.1 Notoglanidium maculatum
ACCCCTCAGCCTGCCAGTTCTTCACCGGCTCCTCCAAGCCTTTAATCTGCTGGTTCTACATGTACAACAGTGTCAAAGTATCAAATTAAAGTGCAAATAAATATGAAAGCAGGAGTTTTGTCTCTTTACTTGGCATGCTTCACAGGGTTTAACTAGTCTGATGGACAAAATGCTATCTAGCCTAATCTAGGAAGTGAGCAGGGCAATGGAAATGTCTGTTGCTTGCCGTAGGACTGCAGACCAGGGCTTTTTCAGGAAAGTGTCCATCAGTGGTGCTGATTATACTGGTATAGCTGTGTTTCAGAAGCATGTTTTTATGTTTAGAGGCTTCTGATTAAAATAATTTGACACAGATTTTTACTTCCCTTGTTTTGTATGTGGTGATGTCTGGATGTTTACAAATTTGTCCTGATTTGCAATTGCTAGAGGAATGTGGCTCCTTTTGACACTTCAGACCCAACCCAAAGCTACAGCTTCAAAATGACTTCAACCTGTTCTGCAGAAGGCGGGACATTCACCCAGTTCACACAGAAGGTGGTATGACCCCTAGCCGGTTTTGGGCAATGGGAAGTGTCAACCATTCTTTTTCTGAACCCAACATGGAGGCATGTATTCTTCTTTTGACTGTAGTTGCCAACTACTTTGTATGTGATGTGGTAAGGCTTTATTGTTAAAAAACAAAAGTGCTGGAGAGTGGAAAAGTAAATGGAATGTGCTCAGAGCTTCAGGTAGGCCTTCATGTTAAGTTTACTGGTTCAGTATGTTTTTATGGTCTGCCCATACCGCACATTGACCAGGAGAGTAACGGTGTCTTTGCAGTTGCACATTCTAGCATTATTGTTCCTGAGACTGAACATCCCCTGATGAGCAAGTGGCAGCACCACAGCAAGCTGTAGTCTCAAACTTCACAGATGTTTGGCTGGGACATCAATTTAGCACCACTTTATGTCCAGGGGGCCATCATGTCTGTTACCTTCTGGCTCTCCCATGCTGTCATAGCTAGCCTTGTCGGAGTTTCTGCATGCACTCAACTCATGACATACTTTGTTCCTTAACCATTAGGTGACAGTGAGCAATACCTAAAAATCTGCCTTTTCTCTTCTCTCTCTTTCTGTCTGTCAAGCTGCACATGCTACTCCTGAGATTCTAGTGATCCTGACCCCTTCTCCTGTCCAGACCTGCCTGACCCTACTGGGGTCCTACTTCTGGTTGGAGTCATTACTTGGAAACGACTTGCACCTGTTGAGGATGGCACCATATGAACTGCCTCAACATACACCTAGATCTGCATTGAACTGCTGTTGACAAGAGCGGTTCTGCTACAATGGCATAGGACTCAAATTACCATGAACAGTCTTGCACTCAAATCTTGACTCTATACCAGATGTGTGTTAGTTGTAATCACACTTTCCAGTGCCACCCAAATGAGGATGGGTTCCGTTTTGAGTCTGGTTCCTCTCAATGTGTCTTCCTCTTGTCATCTCAGAGTTTCTCGTTGACACAGGCTTGCTCATTAGGGATATATATATATATATATATATATATATATAGAATCCTAAGTTTATATTCAGAATTTATATATTTCTGTGAAGCTGCATTGTGGCAATGTCTGTTCTTAACAGCTCTATACAAATGAAATTGAATTGAATTTTTCATCTACTGATATTGTAGGTTCCCAAAACCCCAAACCCATTGTATAGCGGTTGTGTGAATGTGGTGTGGACTCTGTGTACAAGCTTCATCATATCAGAGACATTCTAGAAGGACAGACGTCCTGCACTGTGATCCACATACACTCCTATTCTGGAGAACGATGGAACTCTGAGCTCAGTTTCGATGTTATTGTGATTGAAAGAGAGAGAAGAACAACAACACAGACTCCAGGACTGACTGTTGAGTCCAAACACACACACTTTCCCTCTCCTTTCCTCCTGACTGGTTGTTCATGTTGTGTGTTTCTAGGAGCAGCTCTGTCTACTCACTGCTCACCTTAATCATGTTCACAGCCTGTTTCAGCTCCTGCACCTTCTTCTGCTTCTCCTGGATTCTCTGCTGGGATTTCATCTGCTCCTCCTTTAGCTCCCTCTGAGCACAAATCACTTATTTGGCTGCTTTTAATTAAAATCTGATAACTTAGTAAATCAGCTGATTGTAGTTAAGAAATATAATTCAGATGAATTCATTCTGAAAAGATTTCTGGTTCTCACCAGTTTCTCAGTTCTCTCTGCTGAAAGTAATACAGCATCATGGCTTTTGTGATTCATCAACATGCACAAAGAACAAATACACCTTTGGTCAGTACGACAGTAGATTTCGATCAGTTTGTTATGTTGAGAGCAGATCTCTTGGAGTTTTGAGGAGGCTTCGATTAAGGTGTGCTTTTTCAAACCAGGAAGTTCAAGATGAGGTTTAAGATGAGTTTCACAAAAGGAGGTCAGACACATCAGACAGGATTTGATGGCTTTGTGTTTTCTTCCGGTGAATTCTTCAAGAGATCCAGACACACTGGACAGCTGATACAATCCACTGAAAAGTTATCTAAAATAATTTTTTTATTTTAGATGACTAAAATAAAATGCACTCTCTGCATTTTCCAGCACACAGAGAGAGAGCCTTTGCCAATATGGGTGCAAATGTTAAAATGTAGATTCAATAAATCTATAAATCAATAAATCTTTACCTACAATTTAATTATCTGTAAATGGTACAAAAAGATATATTTCAACACTTCATGGGTGGGTTTCTCAGTAATGATGAAGCTTTGGATTTATTAAAAAAGGTTTTTGGCGTGTTTCTTGAAAGAGATCAGATATTTACTGAACTAGATGTAAGTAGTTTTTCATTGGCTCCTTCCAGCCCGAGTCCAGAAAAAAGGCTCATGAGTTGAGAGTCAAACAATCAATTCACAGTAAAAAGGGTAAATTTAACAAGTAAATCAGAGACTTAAACAGCAAACACTGCTTTACTGAAAAGATGGGAATTGTCATGTCAGCGCTGAAAGCCATTTCGGGCTACATTTCCAATCAGCCCTTGCACATCACTTGAGATTATGCACACCTGAGTCACTATCAAACCTAATGAGCACTATTATTTATTTTCTGACATTCATAGCGTGTCATGGTCTTGTGTTTTCATGTTCACTTCATGGTCTTGTGGTTTCCATACTTGCTGAGTTCTTATACATGTTCTTAGTGCTTTGTTTTTGTATATGGCACCTTATTTAATAGTCAGTATATCAGTATTAATACTGGTTCACTAGGACACGAACTAAGAATATCAGTCTAAAAAGGAGTTTTGGGAGGTAATATAGTAGAAAAGGCATACAGACAAGATTGTTTTTAAAATGGAAAGTGCTAATCAAAGTATATCAGGAAGAGATATGTCTTTAGATGTCATTTGAAGACAGCCAGTGACTCAGCTTTTCATTTATCTAGGGGAAGTTTATTCCACCACCTAAGTGCCAGGACAGTGAAGAGTCTAGATGTATACCTTCCTTGTACCTTGAAAGATGGTGTTACCAGTCAAGCAGTGCTAGAGGATCAGAGGGAGCACGTGCACCGTGCAGGGTGTGATAAGTGCTTTGAAGGAGATAGGTGCTGGTCCATTTATGGTGTTCAAGCTGAGCATCAGTATTTTCAATCTGATACAGGGAGCTATTAAAAATCAGTGGAGGGAGAATAACAATTGGGTGGCGTGGGAGAACTTAGGAAAGTGAAAATGAGTTGTGCAGTTGCATTCTGGATCAGTTGCAGAGGTTGACTGGTCGAGACAGACCTGCCAGGAGCAAGTTACAGTAGTCCAGTCTCAAAATGACAAGGGACTGAACAAGTACCTGAGTGGTCTGTGTGGAAAGAAATAGATGAATCCTTCTGATGTTCTAAAAGAGAAACTGGCAAGAGCATGACAAGTTAGCAATATGAGAGGAAAAGGACAAGTGGTTGTAGGTGGTTACCCCAATTTTGTGTGCAGTCGCCAAAGGTGATATCAGAGAGTTGTCCAGGGAGATCACAAGGTCCTACTGTGGGGATGAATCACCAGGGATGAACAGCAGTTCAGTTTTGCTGAGGTTGAATTTCAGTAGATGATCTGCCATCCATGATGATATACCTGCCAGAAATGCTGAGATTCTCCTGAGGAAAAAGAGAGGATAAGTTAAGTGTTATCTCGATAGCTGTTGTATGAGGACATATGTAAGGATATGACCTAAGTGAAAGACTGGGTATAGAGGGAGAGCAGAAGGGGACCAAGTACTGAGCTTTGTGAGACACCAGTGGAGAGTCTGCATGAAGCAGATGTGGTGCCTCTCACAATGTTACCTGATATGAGCAACCTTCCAGGTAGGAAGAAAACCATTTTTCTGTGAAAGATAGAGAGACAATTGACTGAAGTAGACAGTGTGTCTGAGGATTTTAGAAAGAAAAGAGAGAAATTATACCAGACAATAGTTACAAATGTCTGAGGGAGCTTTCCAGCTTTTCCTTGTAGCAGGTAATCTTAGAAGATTTCACATCAGATGATAATTTGGTGTAGGTAAGAAACCAGATCTGAGTTGAGTTGTGATGAGGAGTAGGGCAAGACATTTTTTTCCTGGTTATTGAAGGAGAGGGCAAAGGAGATCAATAGATGACAATAGTGAGGAGAAGAGAGTGTCTATGGATAACTCCAGTTCTAGGGAGGAAAGAAGTCAGGGTCTGTAAAGGATAATAGGGTGTAGGAAGCTATTGATGAAGGGAAAATATGGATGAAGTGGACATTTTGCCAAGTAGGAGAGAAAAAGGATACCAAGTGATGTTCAGAGATGTGGAGTAATACAGCAATGTTGTCTGTAGCTGGTGAGCGATGGCTAAAGACTTGGTCCAGGGCATTTCCTCCTTTGTGTGTGGTAGAGCAGTTGTTGAGTTTCAGGGAGAAGGAATAGAGAAGAGGGAGAAGGCAAGAGGATTGAACTTGTTGAAGGGGAGGTTGAAGTATCGAGGGAGAGTGAGAGGGGTATTGTCTATAAGGAAAAGACAGAGGAGTATGCCCATTTATTCAAGACAGTAACCTAGGGGACCAGTAGGGAGGTAGATGACAAGGTTGATTGGAGAGGTAACTGTAACTGCAATAGTTTCTATCTAAATATATACTTCTAACCATGGCAGAATATGCACTGACTGTGACAGAGCTGTAGCAGATCACCTTTAATATATCTTCCAAAGTCCTGCCCACAATTCAAACCTTAAAGGATACTGAAACTAGTGTACATGAGAGAACTAATTACCGCAGACCAGCAGATACTCCTAAACAACACTACAGAAGCAACAATACTAGTAGCAAGAATATAGATCCTACTGAGTTAAGTAGATAGTACACAAAAGTCAATATCCTCCTTTACCAGTAGAGAAGTAATTCAAGATAAAACTTGAAGCATGTGCATCTGCAGCTTGCAACTCCAAAAGCTGACAGGAATATGTTGACACTGACTAGTATTAAATTAATTTGACTAACTTATGTGTAGCATGGATAACATTGCTGTCACACAATTCCAGGGTCTCCCTACCCCTAGGTTTAATCCTGAGTTAGGAGGACTGCATGGATGCTTTAAATATACATGATCAAATCATGTTCAAGTCTAATTTTTATACATTATATTATACAATTATAATATCTTAACCAAAAGGTTCTTATTTGGAATCAGTCACCTTTACCTAATAAACTAAGCTAATAAAGGTAAGTTACCAAATCTAATAAATTAAAGTCAAATAAATCATTATAAATTTAAATAATAAATTGATGCACACATTTGACCACTGACATCACCTATTTCCATTCTTTGTTTTAGTAGCGATGGAACAAGTATTACAATTTTAAACTTAGGCCTACAACTGGTATAGAGCACTGTGTATATCTGTTGTTTATTTAAAATCATAATTTTCTTTCGACTATTCCCGTTAGAGGATGCCACAGCGGATCATCTCTTTCCACTTTTTCCTGTTCTTCGCATCTTGCTCTGTTACACCAACCACTTGCATGTACTCTCTCACCATATCCATAAATCTCCTCTTAGGCCTTCCTCTTTTCCTCTTACCTTGCAGCTACATCTCTAGCAACCTACTCCTAATATATTCAGCATCTGTCCTCTGCACTTGTCCAAACCAACATAATCTCACCTCTCTGACTTTGTCTCCAAACATCCAACCTGTGCTGACCCTCTAATATACTCATTCTTAATCCTGTCCATCCTCGTCACACCTAGTGCATATCTTAACATCTTTAACTCTGCTACCTCCAGCTCTGCCTCCTGTCTTTTGGCCAATGCCACCGTCTCCAACCCATGTAACATAGCTGGTCTCACTACCATCTTGTAGACCTTCCCTTTCACTCTTGCTGGTATCCTTCTGTCACAAATCACTCCTGATACTCTTCTCCACCCACTCCACCCTGCCTGCACTCTCTTCTTCACCTCTCTTCCACATTGCCCATTACTCTGAACTATTGATCCGAAGTATTTAAACTCGTCCACCTTCGCCAACTCTACTCCCTGCATCTTCACCATTTCTCTGTCCCCCTCATATATGCTCATGTATTCTGTCTTAGTCCTACTAGCCTTCATTCCTTTTCTCTCCAGAGCATATCTTCCCCTGCCCAGTGTCTGCTGAACCTGCTCCCTACTCTCACTACAGATCACAATGTCATCCGC
This sequence comes from Notoglanidium maculatum, assembly GCA_030068355.1. NCBI lineage: Eukaryota > Metazoa > Chordata > Actinopteri > Siluriformes > Auchenoglanididae > Notoglanidium > Notoglanidium maculatum. The sequence continues at coordinate 6,680 of JAQQZX010181566.1, forward strand.
AAACATCAGAGTCCACGGTAGCTCCTGTCTGATCTCATCTTTTGATCACCTGTCCATCACCATTGCAAATAAGAAAGGGCTCAAAGCTGATCCTTGATGTAATTAGACCTCCACCTTGAAAGCATCTGTCACTTCTACCACAGATTTCCCCACTGTCACACTGTCTTTGTACATACCCTGTACCACTCTTACATACTTCTCTGGCACTCCTGACTTCCTCATCCCATACCACAACTCCTCTCTAGGCACCCTGTCATATACTTTCTCTAAGTCCACAAAGACACAATGCAACTCCTTCTGACCTTCTCTATACTTCTCCATCAACAACCTCAGAGCAAACATGCCATCTGTGGTACTCCTTCGTGGCATGCAACCATACTGCTGCTTGCTAATCATCACCTCCCTTCTTAACCTAGCTTCCACTACTCTTTCCCATAACTTCATTCTGTGGCTCATCAATCCCTCTGTAGTCAATATAGCTCCGCACATCACCCTTATTCTTAAAAATCGGTACCAGAAAACTTCTTCTCCACTCCTCAGGCATCTTCTCATTTTCCAAGATTACATTAAACAATCTGGTTAAAAACTCCACTGTCATCTCTCCTAAACACTTCCATGCTTCCACATGTATGCCATCTGGCCCAACATCCTTTCCGTTTTTCATCCTCTTCATAGCTGTCCTAACTTCCTCCTTGCTATTTCCAGTTTCATAACCATCAGTCTGTCAGACACTCTTTTCACCTTCAATACACTCTTGACATACTGTTCCTTTAGGATAAGCCCTACCCCATTTCTCCTCCAATCCACCCCGTGGTAAAACAACTTGAACCCCCCTCCAATACACCTAGCCTTACTCCCCTTCTAGCTGGTCTACCTAGATTGTGCACCCCCTTGTGGCTGGATTCTGGTATTTAATTCAAATTATTACCTTTAATCACTTCAGTTACTTTATAAGGTTAAGATGATGATCATTTCAAATGGTTTCAACTCTCACAAATATAATTTGGTAGATCACGAGGTATGATAGTTGCCATCTTTCCCACACATTCATACACACAATCACCATTTCATTGAAGATCCATAGGCATTAGTTATCAGCAACTAGTTCCTGTAGTCATATAAATGAAATGCAATCAAAATTAAAAAAAATATTATTTGAAAATACAGAAAAATAATTTCTTTTTGTACTAGCATTAGTGTGGTTTTGAAGAGGAGCTATTAAAATGTTCCAAAATAATGGTTACATACCACTTATTAGAGGAAAGTACCAGAGTATCGATGACACTACCACTAGATTTCACAACAGCTTCTTGTCTAAGGCAGTCAGACTGCCACTGTGCTCCAACACCAACCTGGTCTTATCTAACCCTTCCTTGCACCCACCTGTTCTAATTTAAACCTTTCCAACACCAACATGTAACATTCTTCATGTTCAGTGCAATAGTCTGTGAGTGTGAGTGCGCTTGACACCTTGACTCTACCAATTCTATACATTCTGAACACTTTATACAATCTCCTCTCAATTCTTTATACAATCAAGTTCTCTCTGAATGTACAGGACTGGATTTACCTCCTCACAACTTGAACCTGAAGTTAGTTGGGGTTTTCTTTGTGGTATTGTAGGGTATCACTATCTGTTTTGTTTTTTTTGGAGGGGGGTTTTGTTGTTGTTGTTATTTACATACTTAGTCACACTGAGGGGTAATTTAGTGTAGCCAATCCAACCTGGAGTTGGGACGAAACAGGAAAACCTAGAGGAAACCTCCAGTCTACCTTTGTTGAATGTTTGAGCTTCCATGAGTCAGGAAGCTGATTAAATTGCAATCCTGAAAGTGCCACAAGATATCACATATGTACAAAGACAAGCATTCAGAGCAGATCTACAATCTGCAATCTATGTGAGGACAAATGATCTACACCCTGCGTCCCTGTTCATTTAAAGCACACAAGGAAACTCTCCGGAACATTCTCTCACCATTGTTCTCCAGAGACAAAAGAAAAAATATTGTGACAAATTTTACAAAGAATGTTTGTAAAGATATACCAGACATGTTGCAATAAGAATAGCAAATAGTCAAGAATCAGAACAAATTATTTTTGTTATATATTTATTTATTTATATTAAATTACAGTAATGGGTTCAAGTGACCTGAAGATGATTTACGTCTTATATTTACCTAAAAACAGCCTAACATTGACAGTCCATAAGTGAATTGATGTAACAAGCAAAGAAGAATTTTGACACATTTTTTGCATCATTTAGATATCCTTTTAAAGGAAAAGGGGAAAATTGTAAATGTGCATTATTTCTTTTTTTTTTGTTTGTTTGTTTGTTTAGAAACAGAAATGAAGAAATGCAAAGAGCTCTCCCTCAGCTGTACAAATAAAATTGCAAATTCATAATTATTACATAAAAAACATTCTGGATGTTTATTTCTGCAAATTTATTTCCAGGCTGTAGTGTGTTTGCATGCACTAGTGCTGTTTGACCAGCTGAAGCATAAGGTCATTTAATAAATATTGTCTCTCGTTGCTGACTGATTTTGGATTTTGGTTATGGCTCAGCTTTACACTATATATTAACAATATTCGTCTTCAGGATATTTTGAAAGCTCACACAAGGTGAATAATTCAAAGAATATCAAACAAACATTTCATCTTGTTCACCTTGTTATAACAAATGAGCTGTTAAATTACTGAGCTGTAAAATTGTAATTTCTACTGACCAAATTCATACGTAAAATGAACTAGCAACATCTTAGCATTAGTCATACAGCAAGTGCAATATGTTATAACAACTTGGGATTGATTAGGAAATGAGCAGGAATTTTTTCACCTACTGTGAATTTTGTCATTCACACAGCCTGACAATTCCCAAAACCCTAAACCCAGCGTACAGAGGCTGAGTGAATGTGGTGTGCACTCTATGAATGAGTCTCATCGTGTCAGAGACGCTGTAGAAGGACAGACTTCCTGCACTGTGGTCCACATACACTCCTATTCTGGAGGATGATGGAATGCTGAGCTCAGATTTAATGTCATTGTGACAGAAAGAGAGAGAGGATGAAGAACAGCACAGACTCCAGGACTGACTGTTTTGTCCAAACTCACATTCTTTACTCCATCCTTTCCTCCTGATCTCTTTATATGAAACTGAGATGTACACAACATCACCGCTCCATTTCACCTCCCAGTAACAGCGTCCACTCACACTCTCCTTACACAACACCTGATTAAAGGAGTCAAATCTCTCTGGATGATCAGGGTACGGTTGTCTCTCACCGTATATCACCATTCTGTTCTTCTCAGAGAGACTGAGGTAATCATGTGCTGTGTCGGGATCCAAAGTCAGAAAACAGAAATCTAAAATAAAAGAGAAAAATAAAACTAAACAATGTGAACATATTCGGTATTTTGTGTGTGTGTGTGTGTGTGTGTGTGTGTGTGTGTGTGTTTTAGATGTACATTTCATAAAATCTTCTCTGCTCTTCGACTCTACGGGTGAAATCTTCTGAACTGCTGCAGCTGTGGAGACAAAAATGAATCATCAGCTTCTATAAAAGATGGAAACAGTTTAAAGTGATACAGTGAATGGATTTATTTTAAATCAGTGTTTTAGTTAAAAGTGTGAGTCATTTCTGTGTATCTTGTGAATATTTCCTGAGCAAGTAAAGACTTCCATCATGGTGTTTCTCCAGCAGGAACAGCTCCTCTTACCATGTGGAGGGATTTTGTTTAATTCCTCCTCGCAGAATTCCTGAAATCTCTTTTTCAGGTCTGAGAGAGAATTCCTCACTCCATCAAATGAGAGATGTTGATGGACAGTGATGCTGGGTGAATCCTCACTTCCAGAAGAGACACAGAGAGACTGGAAACTCTACAGAGAGAAAAGGAGAAACGTGAGGAACCAGAGAGGAACCAATAAGAGAAGTTAGGTCAAAGACACACTGTGGGTGAAATAAGCTGCTTACAAAATCAAGATAGTATTTAAGAAAAAAGTTATGATTAAGTTGTGATAAGGTTTTCCTCAGCATTTTATACAGTTGCAGTCAAAAGTTTACATACTTGGACATTTATGTCATGGCAATATTTGACTTTCACTGACTTCTTTAAACTATTCTTTTTCTGTTGCAGAATGATTATACAGCATACATCTATAAAGGCAAAAAAGCAAGGATTTGGAGCACAAGTTTTAATTTATTTTGGGTTTTCTGATATCAGCATAGAGTCAAAAATCACACAGATTATTAATTCTGTGGTGCTGAAAGTTCCTAAATGTCTTTTAATTGCCAAGGCCTCTTAACTTCCTGTTATCATGATCAACAGCTGGTAGCTTCTCTGTGTACAACGTAAAATCAGTTTGTTTGACAGCACTTATTGAATTCACCAATATAGAGTACTTTGGGAAAGTCCAAGGAGCTCATTGCAGATCTGACAATGGAGTTCATAGATTAACACAACTCATTAATGTCTCATGGAGCCATTCCTAAATAACTGCAGCACGTCACTGGAAGAAGACCCAAATTGTGACCCTCAGCTGAGAGGAAATTTTTTAGATGGCCTGGAACAACCCAGACACTATCGAGGCACAGGCCTGACATGAACTGTTATCTGCTAGAACACTGCCTACAGTCAAATAAGTTACATGTTGACATGGACTGAGAGGATGCCATCTAAGAAATAAGCCCCTGCTAAAAAAAAAAAAATGACACCTTCTAAATTGACTAAAGTTTGCAGCTGACCAAGAAAAAGCCTTCTGGAGGAAAGTTTCATGGTCAGATGAGGCAAAGATTGAGTTTGGCCACAATGAGGTACAGAGGAACACTGTACCACATGGTGGTGGTAGCATCCTGCTCTGGGGCTCTTTTGCTGTCAATGGAACTGGAAGTGCATGGAATAATGAAGAACCTCAGAATTCTTCAGCATGACTACAAACCATCAGCTGGACAGTGGAAACTTAGACACAATAGAGTGTTCCAGCAGGTCAATGACTCCAAACACACATCAAAGCTGGTTGTGAAATAGATAAAACAGGATAACATTAAGCTTAAAACAAGTCCTGACCTCAGTACTGTAGAAAATATGTGGACTATATTTAAAAGGTTGTGTCAGGTCTGTGTAAGGTCTGTGCCAGGAAACACAAATTTAATTGACCACTACCAAGTCTGTCAAAAATAGTGGTTAAATATCCAACCAGAATCCTACCAAAAGTTTGTTGATAGCTGCCAAAAGCATCTGGTCAAGTTGAAACTTGCTAAGGGACATTTAACCAAATATTAGGTGTGCTCTATGCATATTTTGACAGTGAGTGTTACCTGGAGGAAGTGGATGTGATCGTGTGTATGTGAAAGTTGCTCCAGTTCAGTGACTCTACTCTTAAGATCAGTGATCTCCTGCTCCAGTTGCTCCAGGAGTCGTTCAGCTCCACTCAGTTCAGCTTCCTCCTGAGCTCTGATCAGCTCCGTCACCTCCGAGCGCTTTTTCTCCATGAAGCTGATCATCTCAGTAAAGATAATTTCATTGTCTTCGACTGCAGTTTGAGCATGGAACTGTTAGAAAACACACACACACACACACACACACATGTATGTAATTATATCTTTCTGATTACCTCCCATTAATTTATATGGGCATAACCCTAACCTATGACAAGCCTTACCCTTACCCAACCATAACTAAACATAATACAAGACTTTTGGCTATTTAAGTTTTTTGATTGTATCACAGACTTTTGTAAAATTGAATTTTCCCTTGTGAGGACAGGAAAAATTCCCTCTCTTACTGTGACTCTGGATGGCTGGTTGTTCATGTTATGTGTGTTTCTAGGAGCAGCTCTGTCTCTGCTCACTGCTCACCTTAATCATGTTCACAGCCTGTTTCAGCTCCTGCACCTTCTTCTGCTTCTCCTGGATTCTCTGCTGGGATTTCATCTGCTCCTCCTTTAGCTCCCTCTGAGCACAAATTTATTTATACTTCTACTCAATTGCATACAATTCAAATCTGATAACTGACTAAAGCAGCTGATTGAACAGTTGAGGTCAGAGGTTTACATTCATGGACATGAATGTCATGGCAGTATTGGGCTTTTAATGACTTCTTTGTACTGTTTATTTCTGGGGCAGAATAATCATACGACATGTATCTTTAATAGAAAAAAACAAGAATTTGGTGTACAAGGTTTAATTTATTTAGGGTTTTCTAACACAGGCTCAAAAACATACATAGAGCACAGTGGTCGTCTGTGAACTTTAGTTGAGCTTGAAGATATTTATTTTGGAGCAAAGGCTTCTTTCTTGGATGGCATCTTCTCAGTCCATGGCAACATAAAACTCACTTGATTGAAGATAATGTTCCAGCAGCTTCCAGTTCATGTCAGGCCTGTGTCATGGATAGTTTCTGAGTTGTTCCAGACCATCTGAACCAATTTCCTCTTAGCTGAGGGTGACACTTTGGGTCTTCTTCCAGCCAACTGGTTTAAAAAAGTGGCTACACCTCCAAATAACCTATGTACAGTTGTTTCAACTGATGATCATGGAATCTGCAGTTGTTTAGAAATGGTTCCAATAGACAGTCCTGAATTGTATAAATCTATGATCTTCTTCCTCAGATCTGCACTGAGCTCCTTAGACTTTCCCATTGTACTGTGTGTTGGTCAATCCAATGAGTGCTGTCAAACAAACCCTTTTTATGTTGTACACGGAGAAGCTACCAGCAAATAATAATCTAAGAGGGTGTATGTATATTTTTGACCTATATGTATAATTTTGACCCTGTTTTGATTTCAGAAACCCCAAAATAAATAAAAACTTGTGCAACCAATTTCTTGGGCTTTCTATTTAAGATGGATGTTGAACAATCATTCTGCATCAGAAAAGGAATAGTTCAAAGAAGCCACCAAAAGCCCAATATTGCCATGACGTTCATGTCCATGTATGTAAACTTCGGACCACAACTGTAGATAAAAAAATATAATTCAGATCAATTTTTTTTATTATTTTAAGATTTTTATTTTTCTGAAAAGATTTCTAGTTCTCACCTGTTTCTCAGTTCTCTCTGCTGAAAGTGATACAGCGTCGTGGCCTCTGTGATTCTCCAACATGCACAAAGAACAAATACACCTTTGGTCAGTACGACAGTAGATCTCCATCAGTTTGTCATGTTCAGAGCAGATCTTCTCTTGGAGTTTTGAGGAGGCTTCGATTAAGGTGTGCTTTTTCAAAGCAGGAAGTTCAAGATGAGGTTTAAGATGAGTTTGACAAAAGGAGCTCAGACACATCAGGCAGGACTTGACAGCTTTGAGTTTTCTCCCGGCGCAGTAATCACACTCCACATCTCCAGGTCCGGCGTAACAGTGAGCAGGAGAAGCAGCTTGGACTTCAGTCTTCACTTTCTCCACCACTTCAGCCAGCATGTTGTTTGTGTGTAGAACAGGCCTCGGAGTGAAAGTGTCTCTGCACTGAGGACAGCTGTAGACGCCCTTCTCATCCTCCTGATCCCAGCAATCATTAATACACACCTTACAGTAACTGTGACCACAGGGGATAGCCACCGGAACCTTCAGGAGATCCAGACACACTGGACAGCTGAACTGATCCTGATCTACTGGAATAAAAGCCTCTGCCATTTTCCTGCCCTCACACACTGAGAAACAGAACAGCACTCAAGAATCAGTTTCGTTTTCTTCAAAGTCACCAGAGAAATAGGGGTGGAGAGAGAGAGCAAGAGAGAGCGAGAGAGAGAGAGAGAGAGAGAGAGAGAGAGAACTGTGTTAACAGAGGTCATCTAAGTAATGCAGATTAAATTTTTGATTACCGTGCTACAGGATGGACATAAATTGGGTTCATGGGTATATTCACCTTGGATCCAGTTCTTAAGTAGTGTGCTTTTGAAATTACTACATCTAAGCTTGCCTGCTTTTTTAACTTCTAGTTAGGTTAAAAGGCGACAGAGAGGCAACAGAGAGGCTGCTGCGCGAATGACTTTTTATAGCTGCTATAACAGAAGTGACAACAGGAAGTAACTTTTTCTTTACTTTAATACTTTAATACTTTACCTTTTGTTAAGTATTAAACTATGAATCATTGCCAAACTGCAGTGGGAGCCTGAGACATAGTGGCAAAAAATACTTGTCACAGCAAAAAATTCATGACAGTGAATTTCCCACACACCCATACACACATTTACCTTCCAGACCCACCTATTTTCAACAAGTTCCTGTAGTCGTGTAAAAACATGATACAGTCAAAAGGAAGTATGTCATAAAAATATGACCTGCTTTTGTACTAGCATTAGTATGGTATTGGGGAGGAGCCAAGTATATGTACAGGAAAGTCCCAGAGTATCCATGCCACTACCACTAGATACCACAACAGCTTCTTCCCTGAAGCAGTCACACTACACAGCAAATTTCCCAGAATTGATTTTGCAGTGCTAACCAACAGTGTTAAATATACAGTATCCTCAGCCTTAACCAGTGACATGATTCATCTAGCAGATTCCATAGATTTCAGTTGTAGATTTTCTTAGTAATTAATATAATATAATAATAAATTACTATCACTTTCGGTCTTTTTAAAGGAGAAGTTCAAATCAGTTTTACACACAGCCATGCACTGCAGAGATCTGCAAGGGTTTATCAGCAATAATGCTGTATCTACTGTATAAATATACATCACACAGTTATGTATTATAATGCAGCATTAAAATGCTTACCTTTAATCACTTCAGGTGCTTAATGACAAAGATAATTTGGTAGCTTACAAGGTGTGATATCCGCCATCTTTCCCACACGCTCACCGTTTTAATTCAATTTTTTGTTTGTATAGTGATTTTAACAACAGACACTGTCACAAAGCAGCTTCACAGAAGTATATAAAGTCTGAATATAAACTTATGAATCTATAAATTTATCTATATGTATCCCTAATGAGCAAGCCTGTGGTGACGGTGGCGAGGAAAAACTCTCTGAGACGACAAGAGGAAGAAACGTTGAGAGGAACCAGACTCAAAAAGGAACCCATCCTTATTTGGGTGGCATTGGATAGTGCGATTACAGATAACACATATAAACAAAAAAAGTATGGAAAGATCCAGAGGCATCTATTATCAGCAACTGTCATGTGGAAAAATGCAAGCAATATTTTTATCATTAAAAATACAGAAAAATTCTTTCTTCTTTACTAGCATTAGTATGGTATTGAGGAGGAACCATTAAAATGTTCCCAAATAATGGTTACCTACCACTTATCAGAGAAAAGTCCCAGAGTATCCATGACACTACCACTAGATTTCACAACAGTTTCATCTCAGACTACCACTGTGCTCCAACACCAACCTGGTTCAATTTTAACATTTATAATCACCTCTGTGTAATATACGTCAAGAACAGTTTAATAGTCTGTGAGTGTGAATGTGTTTCTGGTCAAAGCAACACCTTGACTCTGACCATTCTGAGAAATCTGTACATTCTTTAAAGGTAGAAGGACAAGTTCTACCTGAATGTACAGGACTGGTTTGTTTTTGGGTTTGTTTGTTTTCAAAAATACAGCCATATATCATCTTTAATTTTATCATTTTATTACCTGCAGGCTTTTGTGCTTAATTGGATGATTTTCGGTTAGGTGTGATGTGCTCAGCTGCTGGATTAATATCAGGCACTCCTTAGTGCATTCTGTTACAGCACATCTGTTGTTGTGTTCAGGATAAGCCTAGAGAACTTCCTGAAATGTGTTTATTATGTACTGTAGCTGTGGCAACGTTTGTGCATGCATATCCAATCAGAGAAATTCATCATGTTGTTTCCTGCTTGAGTTATCAGAATTCAGGTGATGTGTTAATGGCAAGCAATGCAGCCTAATACAGAAAAACCTGTTTTGACTGCTTGAAGCTATCAGTTCACATTTGTTTTAAAGGTTACATATTTTCTCAGAAGTCGATACAGAAGGAAAGAAGAGTGCTGAATGTCTCAGTAATATTCTTCCTTACTTTAAACAAAATGAATGATAGTGAAACTTGTCTTAGTGTAAACATTTTGGTCTCAAGAGAGATTTTAATTTGAGTTTGAAGGAGGAAAATCGAACTGTGGTTTATAATATTAGATATATTTAGATGAAGCTCATGTGAATAATCAAATATGGCACTTTTGAGCAGGCGTTCACAAACCTTTGGGTAAGCCCAAACTAAATGGGGTGGCATGCTGGTGTAGTGGTTAGCGCTGTTGCCTCACAGCAAGAAGAGTCTGGGTTTCATCCCTGAGGTGAGCAGGGGCCTAGCAGTGCAAAGTTTGCATGTTCTCCCTGTGCCTGTGTGGGTTTCCTCTGAGGGCTCTGGTTTTTTCCAACATCAAAGACATGCAGATTAAGTCAACTGCTACTTAGGACTACTCTAAATTGCGCATAGGTGAGAGTGCAAATGGCTGTTTTTCTCTGTGATTGGTGACCTGCCCAGGGTGTACCAAACCTCTTACCCAGTCAGCTGGGATTGGTTCCATATCTACAGGTTTAACTCTCATCAGTACATCACTAATGACAGTAGTTCTCTAAACTCTAAAAAGTAGTTCTGTGACACCACATTCATCTATATACTGGTTTTGGGCTTAATAACTGGTTAAAGTTATTATTTTTGTTCATTCATTACATTTTAATACAAAATGAGACATTTTATGAAACTCTAATGCCATGGACTCATTATCCCTTTAATAAGCATTGACCAACAGTGGATTTACATAACTTACTCACCATCATATGTCAGTTGTATTGCACTAAGTCCAAGTGCTCTGTTATTTCTGATAAGTCAGCCTGTGAACTTAAATAGCACCATGTCTGTCCCATCCAACATCACATTCTGATAGATCAATTCTTATCTATAGAATAATATGTCAATCATATCTCGTTTAACAAACTCTAATACTATGGTAACACTACAACATGAAGTTTGGGCAAAAATGGCCTTCTGCCTCTTTCCTAATTTTTATACGGGGGCTTCTGTATTAGACAGTTTGCTATCATATAAAGTATATAAAACTCAAGAGCCTCTTAGTGGGGGTCATCTTTAAGTCTTCAGGGACAAAGGGAAATGGGTTGGGAAGTTTAATATACATTTTGCAATCATTCCACAATTAATTGTAAACTATAAATACATAATAAATAAAGAACTGTAATTGTTTACAAATTGCTGTGGTTTGAGAGGAAAGAATGTATTTCATGTCTTTTTTTTTTGCTTGATTTTTTACACATTTTCTTTTACAAGAATTTGGAAGAATGAAGATAGTGCAAGTGGAGAGAGACCTGCAGAACACCTGCACTGACACTTTGGTGCTGATTATATGGTGTTGTGTTTCCTCCACAACATGTGCACAGGTACCACTGATGTGTGTGAGGACCCATGGCTGACTTGAGTCTTCATCAGGCCCATAGCTTCTTCATGGAGATATGCACACATATTTGAAAAATACCCATACAATAGTACACCTACTGTAATGACACCAGTGGTTGGTGGGTTATTATTTTGTTCTTGGTAGAAACTGAAATACATGCAATGTACCCAGAGAAAATAGAGTGAACCTGTATTATAAATACAATGATTAAGGACTTACAGTACTGAAGATGAAGGATTCATCTTTAAAAGGATACATTTCCCAATCTGGCAATGTTCACTTTACTCTTCCTCCATCTGCTGGTCAAACAGTGCTACTGCACACCAACAAACAACAGTCTGGGGGGGGGGGGGAGCGCTTTACAATCAAATTCAGGATACAGGATGTAATAATTACAATTAATTACAATATACATTTCCACATGTAGAAATTATATTTAAACTAGTCAATATCTGATTTACAGATACCTTTAATTTAAATATTTATATCAATAATTCCTTTTTCACTAGTGAGATATCTGCACGTGAACTTCCACATGTCCAAAATGATCATTTTCCATTTCAAATATCTGCATTTGCAATTTCTGATATGTCTGACATATCAACGAACCATTTTTGACATGTTGCCCTATTTGCATGTGAGCAGCATAAAGTTCAGCCAATGGTGTCTATGGTGGTGTGTATTTATATATATATATATATATATATACAGTATATACAATACATACAATACACACACATGTGAGCATTGTATGTGCAGTGATGTGAATGTACCTTTACATGTTACATTAGGGTTGGTCAACAGGTTAGGAGAACATGTTAAAATGCAAACATACAAATACACGCACTTCGTTTGTGACCCTTTAGGTCTTGGCTCTTTTGTTCTGCCATTTTTTCTGCAGAACCAAGATCTAGAACCATCCCATTGCTCTGCAGATGCAGGAAAGATGTTATTTTGAAATTTGTTCATGTTGGATAAAACAAAATCTCATTCTTATTAGGAATTCAAAAGAAATGTTACAGAGACCTAATCTGCATGTCTTTGGACTGTGAGAGGAAATCCTCAGATGCACGGGGAGAACATGCAAACTCCAGACGGAAAAGCACCCTGGGTGATCCGGGGATCAAACCCAGGACCTTCTTGCTGTGAGGCGACAGTGCTAACCACCACGCCACACCACCGTGCCGCCAATGGGCAAAGTCTTTGAATAAAAATTGAGAATGCATTATGGAAAAACCAAGGGCAGACTGAGTAGATGGAAATGACTGGTCACAAAGATGTCCTACAGGGGGCAAATGTTGGCCATTAACAACCTTGCATCATCCCTATGGCGCAAGCAGGCATACATGCCACCACCAAAACTGCTAGCGGAGATCCAGGCCCTGCTAGTGGACTTCTTTTTTAATGGTCTACATTGGATTCAGCAGAGTGTTCTCCATCTGCCTAAGGATGAAGGAGGACATGGAGTGGTCCAACTCAGTAGCAGAACTGTGCCTTTCAACTTCATTTCATACAATGACTCATCACTGGACCTAGGAACCTATTGTGGAGAGCACCAGCCTACAGACTGCTGCACATGGTGGGAGGGTTGGGATTGGGCAGAACTTTTTTTTTAATTGACACAAGAATGTTGGACATTGGGCAGCACGGAGGTGCGGTGGTTAGCACTGTCGCCTCACAGCAAGAAGGTCCTGGGTTCGATCCCCGGGTCACCCAGGGTGCCT